>VCAZ01000052.1:1010000-1320000 GCA_005784505.1 Bagarius yarrelli | reverse complement strand
AAAGAAACTTCACAGAACATATGTATAAAAATGCAAACGGACCCCAAAAAGCACTTCCACTTGTAGTCCAGTATACTGTGATATGTAGTGATAGATGTAAACTGCACTGCTTTGCGTGGGTAAAGGGATGGGTGTGTGCTGTATTAGTCCTGTGTGTTTAGCAGTCTGACAGTCTTGGGACAGAAGCTGTCCCTCGCATTCTGTGCCGCCTACTTGAGGGCAGCAGAAAGAGCAGTTTGTGGCTAAAGCGTTTGATCCAAGAGCGATATACGCTAAAATCAAAACCTTAAGGTGGTTAGGGGGTTAGACTGCTAATTGGAAGATCAGAGTTTCGATTCCCAGCATTACCAAGCTGCCACTGTTGGGCCCCTGAGCAAGGCCCTTTACCTCAATTGCTCAGTTGTATAAAGAGATAGATGTAAGTCAGTCTGGATAAGGACATCTGCCGAATGCTGTAAATGTTATTTGTCTTTATAGTTTACTGTGTTTTTCTCCGGTACATCCCAGCACAACTGCAAAAGTGTCAAAACCACCCATTTAAAAAAAACAACAACAACCCCCCCCCCAACTTTTTGGCATGATGATCTGATTGGACAGGACACCCTGAACCTTATAGGTTAAACTGCAATACATTATTGACATCAACACACACATATTATGTATTATATATTATAATATACAAATAATATTTTATTGTAAATTTCCAAATAATTGAAAAAGGGTTAAATCTGAAACGAATGCCCACCAGTTGTATCAACTAGCAGCCCAAATTTTATCAACCCGTCCAATGCAGTCATTTTCTGTCTGAGCTGATCAAAAGATTTCCGACTGGGTGGGATTTGGCTTCAGTGTTACTGACTGGATAAGATGGAGTCATGTGACTTTGCATGAGGTAACACGATGTGAAAGAGGAAATGGTTTTAAAAAAAAAATATGAAATAACAGACATGGGAAGATTAAGTCTGTTCGAGCTTCTTAAATTCTTAATTAATCGTCCAGCCCAACCGTTCGATCCTCTGGGCTTTTACGTTCACAGCATTTGGCAGGCGCCCCAATCCAGAGCGATTTCTCTTTTATACAGCTGAGCAAGTGAGGGTTAAGGGTTTTGCATGGGGACCGAGCGGTGGCAACTTGGTGGTGCTGGGAATTGAACCCTGATTTTACAAGTGTCAGTCCAACACCTCAACCACTACCACTTTTTTTTTTTTTTTATTTATTTATTTTTTTTAACACATTTAACACATTTTAACACATTTACATTTTTGGCAGACACCCTTTATCAAATGCGACTAACGTTTATATTCTCATCCATCTGAGCATTTGTGTGTTAAGGAACTTGTTCCAGGGTCCAGCAGTGGCGGCGTGGTTTTGCCAGGAATTAAACACACAATTTTTTTTGATTAGTCCAACACCTTAACCTCTAAGCTACCACGCCTGGTGTGGATGTTCTGGAAGGAAGAAAGCTGACCTCCAGCAATGTGGTGGGCTGTTCGTATCTCCCTGTACAGTGCTCAGCAATGATATAATTTTACTGTAACGTGTACAAGCCCAACATTTTGCCTCTTTGGAGGTATTTGGGAGGTATCAGTATCTCATAGTCAGTTTTACAGACGGTGCATGTGTACCTTTACATTCTATACAATTACCAGGTGATGTAGTGATAAAGATTTTATTTCTTTTATCTTTTCGATCGTCCTCTGTCCAAATCGCCAATCCAGTGACTATAAAATGTACAGTATAGACAGCATTTTATTGAATTTATAAAAATAATGTATTTTTATTGCAGGTATAAGGTCCACCTGTTATGGCCACGTGACCTGCTGATGATCAAGGGCAGCTTGTGCCGTCATAATCTTGATATAAAGATGTTTTTATAAAAGCTTTACTATGCAGTTTGTGTTAAATGTTTGGGGCAGACATTGAACTAATAGCGTAACCACCATGTGTCCACTGGGAAGACAGTTTCATCACTTATCATATACAAATCAACCCTAAATTAAGACTCAAATAATTTTAGTGGTCTAACACAAGCGTTACAGTTATACTGTTATTATCACTATTAATTATCCCCAGTAACTATATCCACTCAAAACATATTTTAGCTTTGTGAAGCGCTATCTGAGCCGTCAGAATGCTGCTGGTCACAGTCCACATCTCCTGAATGTCAGTCATATGCTACAGCATGGTGTGGACAATTAATGCCATGTTGCTAATCATCAAAACTCAGTGTGATTCAGCCACTTGGCAGGTGCAGGCATGTATATAGGCCTAATGTATAAATTAGAGCAAAATTAAGACTAGAAATTTAGCAAATACACCTTTTATTTCATTTTTGACAAAATAGAAGTAATCGTTCAGAGGTTTGGAGAAGTGATAGCGCAGCGCTTAAAGTGGCAGACTGCTCATTGGAAGATCGGCGTTCGATTCCCAGCACCACCACCAGCCACCGCTGGACTTCTGAGCAAGACCCTTAACCCCCAATTGCTCAGTTGTATAATACGAGATAAATGTGAGTCAAACTGGATAAGGACGTCTGCCAAAAGCCGTAAATGTAAATAAAACTGAACTATTACCTGATGTTAAACTGTCATACCAGGCTGACTTTCTGCAAATTCCCAGTTATTTATCCTGTAATGTTGCAGATGTTTTATACATGTGGAAACAACTGTAGATTAATTTTAGTCGTTTCTCCACAATATGGAAATAAAGTCTAATATTGTGTGAAGAGTTAAAAAAAAATTACCCTAGAAAATATTTTAGAGAGAGTTGCTAGATAAATTAATCAAGTTACTAGTTTAAATATTTTTTTATTTGTTTAAGCCATCATTTATTTTCTTAGCTTGTTTGTTGGTCCAAATGTTTTGAGCACATTAAGTTGAAAAAATAAATCTTGTTTTACCTGCACAGTTTCAATTAAGAGAATAAAATACAAGATTTGTATTTAAGAGTTGTATTTAATTCGGTTCAAATTAATTATCACTGAACGTTCGACAATTCTGAGTCACCGTACAAAAGAAAAAGAAAGCCAAAATCCAGAATGGTGGCCTACTGCTGTAGCCTATTGTATATCGGTTTAGGACTGGGGATGAGTTAAGGATTAGGAGACCGCCTCGAGAACCCAGTGGAGGTTGTTGGTGATGCTGAAAGTTGAACTTGGAACTAGGGGTGTAACCACACAACGTATGCTGACGTATTATTCTGTTAATGGAAATGATCTTTCTAATAATTATGCTTCTTAAGGACCTCGTTTGAAAACCAGTTTGTAATATAATTATACTCAGTATATATTCTGTTCCTGAAGTGATGGGAAAAAAAACTGGTTCTAAGTAGAAACATCTCACTTCATAAGCTATATAGTTGCACAGCCATGTTAAACCTGTTTAAAGGAGCTCTTCTAAAGAAGATTAGAGAAAGCCACAGTGCCAGAGAACCAGACGTTTATGTCAGGCGGTTTAGATGACTTCGGAGCTTTATTCCCATTTAAAATGTTGCCTTAGGTGCTGCGTTGGCATTGGGTAGCCTATGTTTTAGGCAGTTATCTTCCCCAGGCCAGAGACTGTATTCAGTCAAATTTGAGAGTGTTGTGCCCTTTTTTTTTTGTTGCAATTTTTAACTTCAGTTTATTAGCCTTTCTTAAGGGTTTTTATTTAATTAATTTGCAGAACATTTAACAAAATCTTTCACCTCCTTTCTGTAGTGCCGAAGGAGCGGATAATATTTAAGTGGTGGCGTCTATCAATGTAGTGTTGACCGTGATTTGAAACTTTATGCTGCTATAGTAAAAGTATATCTAACACACCTTCTAACATATTAATGTCTTATAGTCTTTTATTTTGGGGTGTTTAATGAAAAACTTGCCACGCGTAACCAGGGCTGTGTATTGGCAATGTCCACATAATAACGCTACATACGTCACAATACAATATATCACAATATATTGCAGTACAATACGTTTATTACATTGCAAAAAATAAAACAAATGGCTAAAAACAAATACAAACCCCAGAGGTGTTTTTTCCACCATGTTTGTTCTGAGATAATTACCCTATGTGTCAGAGACAACTACAGGAGTGGAGGAGGAAGTCATTTCTGAGAGTTTTATGGTGTTTTCACACTTCATAGTTTGGTTTGTGTGGTTTATTTGGTCCCGGAAAGGAAAATGAGCATTTATACTCACATTTTTAACCGCAAAGCCAAAGTTACTAAACTTGAAAGCATAAATTTTAAAGTAAATTGTCTAAAAATAGGTATCTATATGTATATTGTGAAAAAATTATCGTGATAGTTAGCTGTATCGCTACTTTTACTCATCCCTATGCGTAACACCATTTAGAACATCTCCATGCTTCAGTGCTGAGCTGAAAATCTTCCACATTCCAAAGTGCCTAGTCAAACCCAAGAAAATTCGCTCTGTGATAGTTGACACTTGGCGTTAAATAAGGATATAGTAAAAGCCTGCATAATGCATGAGAAATAAATATTGTTGTTTTGTTTTTTTTTTCTGGATTTTAGGGATCAGAATTCAAAGGTTTTGAGGTTGAAAATAAAAGCAGCAGTGTTCCTGCAAAGTCCAGAAGAAATCGTCTAAAACGTAAGTAAAAATGAACACATAGCATGCGGTGTTCATTTTTAAAACTATGACATTAAGCATAACCGTTTAGTTACCTGGTCACTGTGAATGTCAACCCTGTATTGAATAACACACCTTTGTATGCAAAATTCCAGTAAGCAAAATACAATTTCTGGTATTCATCTAAGGTTAGTATTATTGTTTAGTGTGGGTTTGTTTAAACTTGTGTAAAACTATCTGGATATTATGGAGCAGTTAGGCGAGACTAAATTGAGGATGGACATAATAGTAAATTTGAACAAAAAGAGTTTCTCCTTTTACATGTTAATGCTTTGTGGTGACAAGTGTAGTTGTAGTTAATGACCTAAACTTTTTCGTACACTTGCATCGGGTCATAAATAATGTGTGTAAATGTTAAATGTAAAACTTTCATTAATACATTTAACGACTCTGATTTTACATAAGGCTGTGTATTGGTAAAGGGCTCAAAAACGATATGTCACAATACAGTATATCACAATAAACAACAATTTTTAAAAAAAAAAGTAAACCAAATGGCTAAAAATACAACAAATACAAAGTCGGCGACGCCCTTGGTTTTTCCGCCATGTTGGTATTGAGACAATGGCTGTATGTGTTTATGACCACTACAGGAGCAAATGAGGAAGTTGTCTGACACACTGAGGCTTTTAATGAAATATTAACTCAAACCTGAATCAGTTAAACAAAAAAAAAAAAGAAAAAGACTTTTCTGTTTAAGATATGTGTCCAGAATATAGGTTAGAATATCGACACACTATTGGAAAAATCGCAATATTTAGCCATATCGATATTTTCACACAGCCCTGGTATTACATTTCACTTGTGTAACTGACAGCTCTTAAAATGTAAAGAAATGACAAAAATATCATTATAAAGTGGTTCAAATGTAGACATGACATTTTTACAATTTTGAATGACACAAATTTTTCCATTTAAATCTGTTTTTTTAGGTAATCGAGCATCAACAAATTCGACAAAAAGGGTACGGCGAAGGCCAGCTCCTGCAACAGTCCAAGCTGTAGCGCAGGGTCAGGCGCCTCCGAATGATTCTGGCATTTCACAGGAACTTCCCAAGAAAGAGTCTTTAAATGCCATTTCGATTGGAGATTCAGTTCCTGGCTCAGATAAGCAAACAAAGGCAAGACGAAAAAGAGGCTCTGTAAAAGACGATGCTTTATCTGCTCCAAGGATCACTATTAAGTTAGTGACTAAGAGAAGAATTAAGGCAGATGTGTTGCAGAAGTCTGAAAGTAAAGAAAATCAATGTGCCATAGTCTCGTCCGCTCAAGTGAAGTTAAGGAGAGGTGCAAAAGCCGCAGAAAGTAGTTCTGTTGAGGTAAAAGAAAAAGTCTTTACGAGAAGGCGGGGAAGATCGGCAGCTGTTCCTCAGACTGTGCCAGATGCGAATGCTGATGACCAAAAAGTAGAGGAAGCGTTGAGGAAATCAACTCGCACGACTCGTTCAATGTCGTGTGGTGATGCTGTAGAGCCAAACAGCGGTACAAAAAAGACTGACGCGTCGGACAGCGTGTCGCAAGACAGCACAGAGGTGAAAAAGCTTGTGATTCGGAGGCGAAACAGATTAGACTTGAGCCACGCTAAGCAATCCAGAGACCATAAAGATGAGGCCACTTTGTCAGAGTCGATATTAGAGGTGTCGACGGTTGAGGAGCTTAAAACACCTTCCAGGAAAAAAAAGAAAAAACGTAAGAAGAGAAATCGGACAGACAAAGTGTCAGAAAAGGGGGACAAGGACCGTGATGCACTGTCTCAGCAAATTACTGAAGACTCAATAGAAAACAATTTTGTGGGAATTCCAGGCTTAAAATTGACAAGAATACGAAACCCAAAAGCCAGGTCACGTAAGAAATGCAGCAAGTTTATTTGGACCCTAACACTGGTGAAGTGCAAAAGCAAAACTGTTTGTCCACCAACTCAAGAAGATCTAAGCAAAGCACCAGAAAGCCTTAGCAAAGACACGGAATCCCCCTCAAAAACCAACCTGGTGGTTTCAGCAGAACATGCATCTAGTTTAACTGACACTCCTGAGGTCGTCCCTCTGCAGGAGCCGGAAAGTAAAGAATTAAACACGGTTAATGTTACCAACAACTCAGAAAATACAGACGTCACAGAGGAAGATAATGAGAGTTCCAAAAAGACTGAGGTGATTTCTGAAAACAGTGATGAGGAGGAGGTATCGAGAAAGGATAATGAGGAGGGAATATTGAGAAATGATAACAATGTGTCGTCAGAAATAAATGAGGGGGCAAAGTTAAGACAAGACAGTGAGGTGACGTCTGAAACGGATGCTGAGAAAAGTGTGAGAAATGAAGTTGAGGTGACCGTAACAAAAGATGAGGAGGAACCCCAAGTGTCTGCAACATCTCCGCTTGTGAAAGAAATACATCCAGAAAGGGCTGCAACGACAGATCTAGAGCAAATAGGTAAAGATTTAATTCCTCCTCTTCAGATAAAGGTTGTGTCCTCACCAGGTAAACACCACAGCTCAAAACAGTCGTTTTCAATTCAGCAGGCCACAAGTACACCTAAACCAGTAGAAGTTTTGGATGAAGCTGATCAACATTCTCCAGCAAAAATAGAGAACCAGACAGAAATTACAGCTCTTCCTCTCATGCCTAAGGCTAGACACAAATTAAGTCTTAACTCTCCTCGAAAAAAGCGTGTAAGACATAAACCTTGGACAACTTGCAAAAGGAAATCAAGGATTGCCCTTTCTGGTGATGACCCCAATTCTGAAACGATTGCTGAACCCAATAGCTCAGTCGTTGAGGCGAAGACTGCAGACGCTAAGGAAGAAGCTCCATCTCTTGACATAGAAGCTCTATCCATTGAGGCAGAAGTTTCATCTGCTAAGATGGAAGCTGTGGCCACTGAAAAAGAAGCTCCAGCTACCGAAACTGAACCTAAGGTGGGAAAATTACCAGAATCACCAGAAAAACCAAAACCACGAAAGTGCTCTGGTCAGGTTGCTCTTTCAAAAGCGAAAGCGTCTCTCCCAAGATGTGAAGCACCAGTGTCTGAGGCAGCTGAACCAACAGGTGTCAATTGTGCTGCACTTCCTCCTCAACCTGCGACAGAAAAACAGCCAGAGGTTAAGACTCAGGAGGTACCATCAACGGAGACTGCTGAAGTCTTTGTGTTGGAGCCTCGATTGACCGTCCCTGATCAAGCAGAACCTCTTCATCATACTCAACAACCAACCAAGCAAAGCAAGAAAAGGCGAAGATCTTTGATAGGACAGAGGTTGAAAAATCGCAGAAAGAGATTAACCCATAGACATTTAACAGAAGAAAAGGCTGATGGATGCCCAGCAGTTGTAGCTTCTGAGCAGTCACGGTCCAAGCTAGCTGGCATACTTAAAACAAAGTACAGAAAAAGTCATGTTTCATCAAGTCTTCCTTATTCACTTGAAGAGAAAAAAAGGAGGGCAAAGCTTTTTGTACAGCAAATGGAACGTGAGCTTCGTGCTCAAAGCAACGATGACAAAGAAAAAGATTCTGTCGACGAGAAAACAGACCCTGATTCTTTCGACGTTCAACCTGGTAAAACAAAATTTGTCAAAAACATTAAGCATTTTATAATGCCCGTTGTGAGTGCCCGTTCCTCACGGGTCATCAAAACACCAAAGAGATTTATGGACGATGCTGACATGTCAGATCTACCACGGAGGAGCGCGCAGAAAAAAGGACAGCTGTTGGCATTGAATCCAAAATCGAAGAAGCGAGATAGTAGTGAAGAAAAAGATGAGCCTTCCTCACTTCCATCCCAGGATGAGGAAGATCTTCTGTTGGAGCTACCTGACGCGCAGTTGGATTTTGACTTGTCTTCCGCTGAAGAATCTAAGCTTGAGCCAGTAAGTGACTTAGAAAACCTAGGTGAAGATAAATCTTCCGGCAAAAGAAAATCACTACTCAGAGACCCGGGTTTTAATTGGCAAGTGCTGGAGCCTGCTGGTGCAGAGATCTTCAACTTTGACCAAGATATCGAAAGGGAGTATGAGGCCTTGTTGTCTGCCGAAGATTTCTCATTTGATTCCCTAATCGATCCACCTCAGAAAAAGAAACCCAGCATGAAATTCAGGAAGCCACAATCACACCTGAAGCTATATAAGAAACTCAAAGATGAGCTAAACCTTGGTTCCACCAAGAAAAAGCTGAAAAAGCTCCCATTGGTTGAGACCGAAAAACCTGTTTTACTTTCTGATGAGGGACCAAAGGTTGAGCTGGAAAATGAGTCCAGTTTAATTCAGTCTATTTCTGATATAAAAGCAGAAAAGGCTAAACTAAAGATTGAAGATCTTGACACACCAGGAGTGGTTCGGAAAGTATCCATCTGTGTGCGGGCCCTTGGCAACAAGTTTTTGGCACAACAGCAGGAAGAGCAGGTAGATGATATGCCAGATGAATTCTCCATCCATACGGACATTTCGCTTCCCAAGAAATCCATGGGTACGGATTCTGCATATGTTTTGGGGTTTTTTTGGGGTTTTTTTTTTTGTTTGTTGTTTATTCTATAGCACTTTAGCACATTATTTTTATGTTTTGTCCATAACAGATATCGAGAACATGTTTCGAGCTAAATCAAGGGATCAGAAGTCGGACCGGTGCTTTGATCAAAAGACTAAGGACGTCTTTGAGTTAAAAGAGAAAGGTGTCATCCAGCGTCCTCACCTCTCCGGAGCAAATAAGCGCATGTTCAACCTCCTCAAGAAAGCCAAGGTTCAGCTCATCAAGATTGACCAGCAAAAGCAGCTCAAGTCATCAGGGGTAGGAAGAATATTTTTTTTGCTACCAGTAGATGTTAATAGACACATTATATTATGTTTGTTCTTGTTTTCTTAGCTTATTACTTTCTATCGTATTCTCCCCGTTATTTTAACTTGGTTTTTCAAAACAGGAAAGGTAAAAGCTAGCAGGTGCTTCCTCCGATACACATAAAGCTATTTGCCCTCTTTTGCATTCATAAGATTAGTGTCAGCTGCATCTGGCTAATGTCACACTGAATAACTGGGGCAAAAGTAAGATCTTTCCTACCACTCCCAGCCGTAAGCGTGCGGCCAGAGATGTGGTTTAAGCTCTTCTGACAATAGATTAAATGATTCGTGTTGCACCACCCCAGGAATTTACACGATGAGCAAGTTTGTAGCAAAACTGTAAACGTGATAGTCATAAACTACCCTGATAGAAGGTTATAAATTTTGGTGCGGTTATTTTTACTGGAGTAGGAGGAGAAGATCCCTGCCAACACTTCTAATTCAAATATGTAGAAAATGTTTCAATGCTTGCTTATTCTTTTTTTTTTTTTTTTTTTTTTTTTTTTTTTTTTTAACAGCTCCTGTCCGAAAGCCGAATCGCAGCAGGGAAGAGGCAGATCCGGAAACCGATTACGCAACTTAAAAATTCTTGTCCCGACAAGAGTTTAGCTTCTCCGGAGCAGGTAGTTCTACAATCCTTATTCTGCTGAATAGTGACTGAAGCTGTGATCTCTTAATGTCTAGTCATAGCACTCAACCTCAAATCCCATTTTCATCGCTCGACTATGCTTTTATCCAGCCGGAGCTGACCAGAGGAGGCCCACGCATAAAGCATGTCTGCAGAGCAGCAGCTGTGGTACTGGGGCAACCTCGCGCCATCATTCCGGACGATATCCCCAGACTGAGTGCTCTTCCACTGCATGAAAGATCAGGCATATCTCCATCACCTGCAGCCAAAGGTAACAGCACAGTTAGATACAGGATATTTACCTGAAACACATCGGATTCACTGTTGTCTGGATGAGCATTATTATTTTGAACTTTTATCAATTAACATTTTTTTACAGGTATAAAATAGCTACCGCTTAAAAAATGTAAATATCAAAAATATAAATATCAAAACACTTAAAATCCTTATCTGTGGGGAAAAAAAATCTACTTCGGTTGACAATTTATTTCGACACATACCGTCATTCGGCCCAGCAAAAGGTGATAGTTCAGTGGTTTACTGGAAGATCCTGGGTTCGATTTCTAGCACCATCAAGTTACCACTGCTGGGCCCCTGAGCAAGACCCTTAACCCAGACTTGTTCAGTTGTTTAAATAAATTAAATGTAAGTCGCTTAAGGTAAGAGACTGTAAAAACATTTATAGCATTAGTCTTGCTTTTTAGCTGTCTTTTTATTGTTGTATTTTATCTGTAGTTCTAAAATATCTATAAGCATCTATTTATTGGATAAATACGTACTGTGTTGCGTTTACAGATGTGGAGTCACATTCTGACCCAGACAGCCCCATAATTCCAGAGCAGAGGACACCCAAGTTCCGGAAAGCACGCGCACACGCTCGTCGATGTGGACAGTGTAAAGGCTGCCTTCATGAAGAGGACTGTGGAAAGTGTGTTAACTGCCTGGACAAGCCCAAATTTGGTGGCCGGAACACCAAAAGGCAGTGCTGTGTGTAAGTGCTTAGTGCAGTTAATGGCAGTCTGGTTCCAGTTTATTATTTTAATATACAGCATTAAAAATGCCTATAACAAAACTGAATACACTTAAATTATATAGACAAAAGTATTTGTACACCTGGCCATCATATCCATATGTGTGGTTTTTCTTTTAACATTATATTCCAGCTCCACACTTCTGAAAAGGATTTTTACTAAATCTTGGAATTTTACCAATTAGCCCCAATAGTCAAAGGTGTCCAGTGGGGTGAAGTTCAAGGCTCTGTGCAAAGCGCTTGAGTTCCTCCACACCACCTATAACACCAGGACTTTATGAAGCTCAGGCGATTCGTGCACAGGGGCGTTGTCAAGCTGACAATTGTCACACCTGGACCGGCTTTTGGGCCTCTTCGTTCCAGGGAAGAAAGAATGTAGTGTGACATCATGCAAATACATTCTAGATAGTTGTGCGTATTTGGCTTTGTGGCAACAGTTTGGGGAAAACAAACACATACGTGAGTGTGCTATAAGTTGTCCAGAAACCTTTGGCTATGTAGTGTATACGAGTAGTGCATTTATTGACTAGAGAGGAAAATCTGTAGGCACCTAACGATACGATTCTGATTTAGAAGGCTGCAATTACAAACATTTTCTTACTGTTTGACTATTGAAGTATCTGTAATGACCAACAATGATCCAAGATCATTTATTAATAAAACAAATGGAAGTCATTTGGCAATTTAACAACCTACACAGCAGCTTGAATTTAAGGTTAGATAACGTTCGACCTCGATGATGATAAACGAGTAAAATTGACTTACATGGAACAGTGGTTTCATTTTCTTTTAGTGAAACACTTGAAAAGGGCCGCGTCGCCCCGTCTCTCTAATGTGATGGGTAAACGTGTGAGAGTAGCAGGTCTCTTTGCAGATGCTTTAAGTAAATACTTATAAAAAACATTATACAAAACATTGTTCCTCAAAGTCATGTAGTAAGAAATTCTTCTGCTGCCATCATACATCTGTTATGTGCACACCACAGATTGTCCGGGTGCTTCGGCGGTTCCGCCTTTTGCGGTCGGTCAACATCACGTTATCAATTAACATTTATAAATAGACAAATCAATTTTGAACATTTGTGAATCTATCCAGAATCGTCCAGATTCCGCATTGTGGGGCATTGAAAAAACTATATTGTATATATTCTGCAGTATCAGTTACTTAACCTGCTACTTCTGTGTTAAAGGTTTAAACGGTGTGACGAGGTTGAGGAAAGGAAGGCCTTGAGACTATGTGGCAAACTGTATAAAGGTAAACTGTTTGCTCTTTGTACAATTTAATAATTGCACTCAGATTTTTTTCCAAGCGTGCATGAGTCATTTACTTGTCTGGTATTAGAATAAATTGAATAAAAGCTTTTGGATTAATTGAGTAGATTAAATTGAGTAAAATTTTACATAGTAGTAGATCTACTTTTCAGTGGGTAAATCTGTTTTAAAAGTATTTTAACATCACATCATGTAGACTACCGATGGAGTGCTGTTGCTTTGGAAACTGTAAATTCAACCAAAATCGCAGGAGAGCAGTGAAAACCTTTAAGAATTAAATCTTATGTCCGGCAACAACTCCAAGGTTGTTTCTTTCAGCTTTTCTTTCCTGTAGTGCTAACACTCATCTCTCTCTCACTCGCACTCTGTCTCACAAAATGAGACCTCTTCCTTTTCATCTATATACGACAAGCTAGTTTATACCAGATGTCGAATAGGACACTCAAGACTCTCGCATGGTTTTCTGTTGACTGGACATGAATGTCCTTTATGTCATTTGTGTAATAGGCCTTTGTCAGTGTAGCATATTATACTATCTTTTAATGCTCTAAGATCCAAAAGGCAACCATTTTACAAGCAGATACTGTTGCAGATATTTTTCTAAGGTCCCACCTTTAAAAGATCTAAAAAGTTTAGCTTGTATTGATATCAAAAAACTTATTAAATCATTAAATAGCCACAGTTGCTAATATGGCCATTAAACTGGAATATACAAACAAACTTACCGTCTCTCTCTGCCATGTGCCTGTGTGTGCAGGGCAAATAAAGAGGCGTCGCTCATTAGTCAGTGCGGATCACTCGAGTAATGAGGAGTGTGAAGGGACCGAAGCAGCTTCTCTAGGAGGAGACAGTCAGAGCCCATCGTTACGGAAGCAGCCCAAGCGCACTGTCAAACCACGCTACTACTGCGATCTGCTGGAATATGACTCGGACCTTGACCCGGACATGAACAGGACCCCCTACTCGAACTCACCAGCTAGAAGGAGAGCCCCCGGTTCCCGCAACAGTGGTAACTACAAGAAGGAATTAGAATGAGGGCTCATTTTGTGTTTTTATTTAGAACGTTAGCTAATTTGGTAGGGTTTTTTTTTATTGATTTGATTACTGGTAGAGCTTTGTAGTGGAACTCCATCAATTTTGGCAGGTTCTCTGTTTACATCATGGAAGTCACATCTTTTAATGTTTTTGAGGGCCCCATTTTGGTGGGGTTTTATGAAGCTTGTAGAACTCTGTGGATTAATTGTGCAATGTTTTGAGCAGTGCTTTTTGGCATAGCAGTGCAGACTGTGTGTCACCAAGTAGTAGCACTGCTTCCAGCTGCCTCGCTGGTCTTTAAAGGAACAAGGAACAGTTTTATTATTTTTTTTTTGTGTGTGAAATGTAATTATCATAATAGATAACAGTGGTGCTATTATATATTATCATTAAAACAGCTTGTTTGTGATTTTTGTTTTCCCTGTAAATCACTCAGACTTTGTGTCACTGGATGACTTTGTTGGCGATGGCCTTGACGAGGGAATACGCCATCGCCGCCCTGGATTTAACCGAGTTCCACCTATCAGACGGAAACCCGAGAAGGTAACAAATTGTCATCGGAAGCAGTTTACACCCGAACGCAAAAGTCGGAGTCCGACACTCTTTGCTCTATTTTTACTTGATTTGTGTGCTCTTTCTTCTGGTTAAATTTAGCAGTTCAGATTTGCAAACTAAAATGAAACCAAGTCACCAGATGCACTTTTTTTTGCACAGCATGAGCAGCAAAGACTACAAGACATGACAAAAACTGTTAAAAATAAAATGGGGTGTAGTGCTAATGAGAATGAGTTTGTTTGAATGTTGAGATGAGAATGTGAGAATATTCGACACCAAAGATCAACTTTCCTGTAAAAAGGCATTAAAACTAAATTCTTCCTAATAAAGACATGAGCTTTATAATTTTGTCTTGAACTGCTGTAGATGTTCACAAATGTAGTTCCTGCTTTTCATAATAATTTGCATGCACAGCTGCTGTTTTCAACAAGGTCCATTTGCGAAAACAGCAGTATAACAGCTAATTATTCGGGTAGGATAATCTAGTAATCAAATGTAATGTACAATAACTAAAACTAGGTTATAACCCTACTTGCATAATTTATTTACAGTATTCTTGCGGCAATATTCTTGTTATATAACTGTGCTTTAGCTAGTGCTATGCATGTTTCAAAAACAGTAGAAATGTGAAACATTGGGGGAAGTGGTGGCTCGTGGTTAAGGTGTTGGATTACCAACCCGAAGGTTGTGGGTTTGATTCCCAGCTCCCATTTAACCCCCAATTGCTCAGCTGTATAACAAGGAATATTGTAAGTCGCTCTGGATAAGGGCGTCTGCTAAATGCTGTAAATGTGAATGAAACAACAACTCTTCTGACTTTCTAGGGTCCCCAGGAGCACACGCCACCCAGTGTCCTGGCAGCGCTGGCTAACGGATTTTCCGAGAGAATAAATGAACCCTCCGAGCCCACGTATAAGATCTGTGTAGATTTTAAGGTAACATCAGAGAAAACATCAAAACAGAATGAAAAAAAATTAATGCACAGATGTAACATGCGCATTTATATAATACACTCAACATTCAAGTTTCTCAGTCTTTATGTATACAAATATGCAGAAAAGTCATTTAGGGTTGACCTCAAACAGTCTTAAAAAGTCTTAAATTCCAATTTGAAATTGAATTATTTTGGAGAAAATATAAAAAAAAAAACAGACCCAGTGACTGTTAACGATCATTAACCAGACCGAAGATTTTTTTCCTGCTGTTGTTGGTACTTGGAAAGAATTGAGGTAGCATGTCACAATACAGGTGGCGGCCCTGAGTTGAATATGGAATATGAAATGGTTTGAGAGTGATGAATTCCTATGGTTGCCAGACAACAGATACGAAAAGACGTTTTAAACTGCCTACAATGGGCATTAAAGCAGGAAGCACAGGGCGTATGAGAGAGCCTGCGTGAAGAGACAGATTTATGCATATGAGTGTATTTTTATTGCACGTTTGATGGGTCTAAATTTCATATAAGTTATATAAAAAGGTCGAAGACAAAATATATACATAAAAAGGGGAAGGTGAAATAAATACTTCATAATCAAACCGTACTTAAAAGTATTAATTGTACGGTTTTGGTCCGCAAATAAGACAACGGGAGAAAATCAGTTAATTTGACTCATATGATTGTAAGACAGTGTGCTAATAAGGTTACATTTGAGAAGAGGGTTATTTATTTTCGTACCTCTGCAAAGTGTGGGTGTAATGGCTTTACGTATTCCACCCATTTCAGCCACAATTTAATAAACACGTAATTTTTTTTCCATAACATGAGAAAGCAGCCAGCTTTTTACCTGCCAAATAAATATCCAGCAGCCTAAAAAATTAGCATTTAAAAAAAAATAAGGTGATTATAAAGACGGGGCATTAAGGATGCTTTCAACTGCTTTATGGAGCGACTGAATGCATACGTTGGAAGCGTAATAACTATTAAATGCTATTAAACCTCATAAATTGCAAGGAAAAAGATATAGTTATGATGTTTAAATATTTTTTCTTCCCTTTATTAACCTGATTGTCTTTGCATTTTTTTAAAGTTGTATCTTACACATTGGAATATTGGACAGAATTTGTCCTCTATCGCATACTACTGAATTTAACATTGTGTCTTTTTAATCAAGTCACTTTGGACGTCCTTACGTTCTATTAATATGTGTTTTCCTGTACAGGAGGACTGCAGCTTGCAAAGCATTTGGTCAACCGGTGGTTTGAGTATCCTCACCTCTGTGCCTCTTATGCCTTCATCTGTGTGCCTGCTGTGCGCCAGCAAAGGACAACACGAGGTATCGATTATAGAGCACTGAAATTTTAATGATCAGAGTTTAAAACAGAAATGAAGTGACCGACTGATAACAGATAGCATTTTTTCTCACCATCGTCTAGCTGTTGTTCTGTCAAGTGTGTTGTGAACCATTTCATTACTTCTGCCTGGAGCCGTCAGAGCGACCGTTGGATGAGAATAAGGAAAACTGGTGCTGTCGCCGGTGCAAGTTTTGCCGTGTGTGTGGTCGCAAGAACAGACATTCCAAAGTTGGTTGAACTTTTTTTTTTAATGTTGTGTGACTCAAATAAATTTTACTGTAAATTTGAATATAAAAATCTGTTTTGTATTGAAAGTAAAACATTTTTTGACATTTCTTTCAATTCTGCATGCATCAAAATTGTATTTTTTTTGTTTGCCGTTTACAGTCTTTTTCTATACTTATAACATCACTTATGTATTTTGTCTTTATGTAGCCTCTGCTTGAATGTGAACGATGCCAAAACTGTTATCATCCTGCTTGTCTGGGGCCAAACTATCCCAAACCTAACAAGCGCAAGAGGCCATGGGTGAGTAAACTTGCCTTGCCTTGAACGGTGTTAGTTTATAGTGGCATTAAAATGACAGTGGTATTTCACATATGTGATTTATACACAGTACAACCTATAGTGAAATGTTCTTTATGACTCTCCGAAATAAAAAAAATAAGTTAAATCAAAATATACAAAGGACTCGAATAAAATAAAAAATATACTGCATGTATTGTGTATATAACTGTGTGTGTGTGTGTGTGTGTGTGTGTGTGTGTGTGTGTAGTGGGAACTTTTATAGCTTGTTGTTACATGCTGTTTGGTAACATAAGAAGATCTGAAGTATAATCTCTTCCAAAATCTCAAAAGAATGCATATTCATGCTTTGTAACATCGATCAGATATGTAATTCAAGCAACGTAAAATTAAATTTAGTGACACAGTGGAAAAATATTGGAGAAAAATGTTAAACTCCTTGACTTTGTCTTTCAATAAGGAACTTATTCCAAAAGCAATGATATACAGTTTACTGTGTATCTCAGATCTTAAGATGATTGTGTGTTTTTACAGGTGTGTATGACGTGCATCAGGTGTAAGAGCTGTGGCGTGACTCCAGGAAAAAGCTGGGACACAGAGTGGAACCAGGATAAGGGATTCTGTCCCGACTGCACTCGACTCTATGATCAAGGTGGGAGTTCTAAGCGTATTACAGTTATATTGCGAAAGTAAGAAAATCGCTCCAAAAACAATAGTTTACTGATTTTACAAAGGTTGTGAGATTGCATGCAGTTTATTATAGTCTCTGTTAATTTGTTATTGTTTTAGTAGGAAATTACTACTTTTTTTTTTGTCTTATTTATACATTTCCCACTTTTCTCAGTTTTTTTCTTAACTTAAAAGGTTTTGTCGAAACTTTCCATTTACACTTGGCCACATAAATGTGTCTCTGTGAAACGACTATGAATTCGATCTTCTATTCCCGGTGCTAAATGCTAATGTTTCCGCTGATGTGAAATGGCTTTCAAAAAGAAACCCAGAAAGCTTGCAACAACTCTGACAAACCCAAAAGGCAGTGATTATTACAGTATGTGCAGCACTTTTGCAAAGAGATACGTGGATGTGACCTCGGCGTCAACACTGGTGAGAAAATATAGTGTTGACTCCTTCTACAGAACATGACCGGCTATCCTGTTACCAAATGGGGCGCGTCCCTTTAATTATCTTTGTGCCTTTTTATTAAACTGATTTGCGAGGTCACACACTCACCCCCATCAGGCTGTACAAGCGCACTTAAGTGAGTGACATACTTCTGTGTGGGAGAGGACAATCTGGACAATACTTAGACGTCTCCAGTTTGGTCTGAAATGTGTCCCAGACCACCTCCTGAAGTGGTTCGAGTGATCAGATTCATATCCATCTTAAATGCGTTTTATGCATTTACCCCTGGACTTCTAATGATCAGATAGCTATCCAATCAGAAAAGTGTTAAGTGAGGAATGTAGGACAACCTGACTTTATCTCTACATTACTGTAAAAGACAAAGCCAAATAATACTATGATGATGATGATGTCTGATTACTATCCTACTTGCTTTTCTAGGTAACTACTGCACAATGTGCTTTAAGTGCTACGAGGACAATGATTATGAGAGCCAGATGATGCAGTGCTCGATATGTAACCACTGGGTCCATGCCAAGTGTGAGGGACTGACTGGTGAGCCTAACCTCTAAAGCCCGCATCAGTAATAAAAAACGGATTCATTTCTTGCGTCCTGTCATGTTCTAGAACTGCAGAGCTGTAACCAGCTGCAGTCCATTAATTATTAGTTTTTACCTGGAGTCATTTAAATACTAGTCAGATTATCATATTCTTCTTAAGCATCCACCACATGTCTATGCAGACATCTAGGAACATCTTTAGAACCTGCTTTGAAAACCCTATTTACAAATATCGCATTTTTTAGCCACACTTTCCAATAGTCCATAATAGAATTAGCCTAGGTGCCTAAAAAAACATTAATCTTTCTGACCACACTTTTCTGTAGGGTCTATAAAAGAGTTAGTCTGGCTTAAACTTTTATTTCTTTAACCACGAGTTCCTGTTTGCTGCTACCCACGTCAATCCAGAGTATGTTCTACTATTTCACTATTTTCCCCAACTTTGACAAGAGTCACTCTTGGTTCCACAGGTAATGATATGGTACTATATGTTTTACTCAGAGACGTTCTCATGCTCTGTTCTTTATTGTTCTGCCAGACGATCTGTATGAGATCCTGTCCAGTTTGCCAGAGAGCGTTGTGTACTCATGTCAGCCCTGCACTCAAGCACAGGCCGGTATGGTTCAGGAGAGTGAGGAGGGAGGAGGCTGGAGGGAACTCCTGCTGCTGGAGCTCCGAGCCGGAGTCGAGAAAGTACTCGCTTGCCTGCTGAGCTCTACTCTCACTCAGCACCTGGTCACTTGCAGTGAGGTGAGACTTACATGCATGATTGAAAAAAGGATTATAAAAAAATAATTCCATATTTTTTAACTCCTCTTCTGTCGGTTTTTATCAGTGTGCGGTTTCTGATGGCACCGGTGTTGGGAACGATGAAGTTCTTCCTGTGTGTGATTTGTGTGCAGTAGGAAAAAAGTTTGACAAAGGTCTTTATACAACACTGGTGAGTAATTTAATGTCCATATCCATATCCAGAGCAACTTACGTTTCTCTCTCTCTCTGTCTCTCTCTCTCTCTGTCTCTCTGTCTCTCTTTATACAACCGAGCAATTTGTGGTTGAAGGTCTTGCTCCTTGTTTGTGTTACTGTGTAGAAATCTTTTCATGAGGATGTGGTGAAAGTGATTCGCAAAAGGCTGGAGGAAGAGGAAACCCTACCAGAAGACCAAAAGTCAACTGCTCTGGCTCGCTCTTACTATCTAAAGGTCAGCATTAATCTATACTTTAGGTTTTTAACTGTAAAACATTACATGTATATATTAAAGCATTTTCTCTTTCAGCTCATGGAAGAAGTTTTCAGCTGGTTTAACAGTCAGGATCCTAAAGTATGGGAGCCACGCTCCAAACATCTACCAGCGTGAGTGTTTGATACATCGCACTGATTTATTTTACTTTATTCTTGCACTACTCGTGTTAAAGTATAAAATATTGCCTTTTTTATACACGCTTGACTTGGATATTTGGTTTAAATGTCAAACCCAGTGTGTAAGGAAGACATGGCCTACTTCAATTCCCCTAAATAAAATAAATGAAGACATTATTACAGCGGTGCGTGAGACACATCTGTTCATTAAAAGGGAATATTGTGTTGCACACACGAGATCAGTTTGAAGATTGTGACAACAGACTGATTATAACAAGACACCACGGCATTACCCGCCTGTTTAACCTTCCTCCTCTCCATCCACAGCAGACACTTGACCACAATTGCCACCGCAATAACATTTATACAGATTAGCACCAGTTAATGTTTCTGCGCTTTTGTGTTTTTCTTCTGTTATTCGCTAGTGGAATGCTTTTGAATGCTGTAATGCCACCAACGAATGAGCATGTATTTGCCCAGTGGCGGGAACGAGAGGATAAAAGCAAGACTGTGAACGCCAAACAAGCAGGAAGCCTTACACAGATCAAAAAGGAAGATGGAGCAGATATTTCCACCCCTCTGTCTCGCAGGCCTGTTAGTGGCCAATATAGAGATTTGAGCATGAGACTAAGACTGACGGGTAAAATATCTCTTTATATATATATATATATATAATATATATATATAGATATATATATATATATTATCTATATATATATATATATAATATCAAATTTTTTGTGCTAATTTCTGAAATTATTGCTAATTTGTTTAGGAAAATTTATGTTGTATGTTATTATTATTTCTCACATGAATCTTTTTGATGCTGTGGCAGGGAAAAAATCTCGACCATTCAGAGAAGATCTGGACACTGGTTGGTCGAAGGAGGATGAGCGTCAGTGTGTCTTGTGTCAGAAGTATGGCGATGCAAAATCTACTGTAAGCAGAGGCATATTTACAGTTACTGACTCATTTTTAGCTGCTACAACTCTTAAAAAAAATAAATAAATAAACCCACAACTAATTTAATGAGCAGTGTGTAAAATTGTGGGATTTCCTTCCCCCCCCCCCACCTCTGCAGGATGCAGGCCGTCTGCTCTATCTCGGACAAAATGAGTGGGCTCACGTGAACTGCTCCAGGTGGTCAGCCGAGGTGTTTGAGGAGGATAACGGCTGCCTGATGCATGTTCACAGTGCAGTTGCTAGAGGTCGCCTTATGGTATGTCACGTTATATCTGTAAGATGTGTTGAGTAACGCGATCTGTTATAATATAAGCTATATATAATTTAAAACAGCTTCTACATAGGATAAAGATGTTTAGGAAGTGTGGACGATATGGTATAATTAGGCAATATTTCCAAAAAAAAAAAACAATTTATACTAAATAGTTTTTCAGTTATTCGCTAGTTAGCTGGGATTTGTTTAAAGGTTTATGCAATATGACGGATAATCAAAATAGCCTGCATTAGCCGAAATTATCTGCCAGTTAGCCAACTTTTAGCTAACAGATATATTGTGTAAAGCAATATCCTGGTTTGTAATAGTGTCCTAATGCATGTCTGATGGAGAAATTAAAAATAATGTTTGGTTTTATTTATATACTATTTTAAAATATTCTTGTTTTTCTTCATTATTCTAACACACTTTATAATGCATTTTTGCTTTTTTGACTAGTATTAAAATGCCTTAACTTAGAATCCCAGGCATTTTATTTCGAAAATCAATTTTTTTCAACAGCGTTGTGAACGGTGTAACCAGACTGGGGCAACAGTGGGCTGCTGCCTTACCTCCTGCCAAAGCAACTACCACTTCATGTGTGCCCGTTCTCGCAACTGTGTCTTCCAGGATGACAAGAAAGTCTTCTGCTACAAGCACCGTGATCTCATTAGTGGAAAAGTACTTTTTGCATTAAACATGCTTTACTTCCATTGCTCTCTCGTGCATTTTACAATAGAAGTGGTTTTTAAATATGATTTTACTTTGTAGATTATTACTGGACAAGGGTTTGAGGTTCTCCGGAGGGTCTACGTGGACTTTGAGGGGATCAGCCTTCGCAGAAAATTTTTGACAGGATTAGAACCAGAATATATCAATATGATGATTGGTAAGCATCGCAGGATTAAAAAGAAAATTACTTACTTAATGATTTAAGTAAATGTTTTATTGGTAAAAGTCGTATTGTTTTCACATCTTTAGGTTCTCTTCAAGTCAGAAATCTTGGAAAGCTAAATGAACTTTCAGCAATTCAAGGAAAACTTGTTCCAGTAGGTTATGAGTAAGTAAATTCAGATTTTTACTGTTGGTTATTTGAACTTGTTTAATGAAAGTCTTCCCTACTAAAAACAGGTAAAAAACCCAGATGTTTGAGTGCTTTAGATTGAAAAGGATGGTGGACATACCAGCATCTGTCTGTCTTTTTACTGTCATTAGTTGATGAGTCTGTGACTTTGAAGGTACATAGGCAGCAGACTGTGTTTGTGAGCAAAGTAATGCTACAGTGACACTAAGGGGAAGAAATAAAAGGTCATGCTGTGGCAAACCTATTGCGTATATTGAATGTCTTACTATTATAGGAGGTTATAAATACCCAACCCTCAGTCAGTTGTATCTTCGGTTGCTAGTATTTAGCATTTATCTATTTTTCTTATTTTTTTAACTAAGCATATTTGAAAATGTAAATAAAAGAATAGAACACTACCTTGCATGTGCTTTTTAGTAGAAAGACTTAATTTATAAGAAATAGCTTAAAGCTTTTAATGCAGCTGACATTTGTAATGTCTATAATGTTTGTAGTGGAATTAAGATTATTGTAATTATATTATTGTAATATTATATTAATTATTATAATATTGAAGAATGTCTGCCTGAATCATCCTTATAAATATATAACATAAGGACTGAAATTGTGTCGTTATCAGTTTGACTCTGCTGGTAACTTGATAGGTACCCAGAGTCTTTAATATTGTTCACATGTGATGTTAGATGTTCTCGGTGGTACTGGAGCACATCAAATCCACGTCGTCGCTGCAAGTACACATGTAGGGTCATGGAGGTACGACCACCAGTTCAGGAAAATCAAGTAGAGGAACTGGCTGACCAGGGAGAAAATCGCACTATTGCTCACAGTCCTTGTCCTCAATCAGGTCTGTTTAAAATACTAACCACATGTTTCTACCATGTAATAATTTAATTTGGCTTTTAAAGTTTTTAAAGTTTCTTACATTTTTTTTTCTTGATTAGAATCTGAAACTAGGGTGGAAGATGTGACACCAGCAAATCCAAGTTTAGTATCTTCCTTTGCTAAGCCAGACTTTGGTACCCGATCTAAAAATTCAGCCTACCCCCTAAACAGGAGACCAGCCGGAGGACTATCTAGACCACTGCCATCTCCAGGTATCCTTGGTTTATTTATCTTAACCTTACTTATCCTTACTGTACTAAATTACTGGTGGCATCATATCCAATTAATGCCTTGTTTGCATTAAATTAAAAAGTCGTCTTTTGTTTTTTAGGAGCAGCACCTTCCAAGTCCCACCACATTTTGACTATTAGTGATCTCGATGACACACGCAGACTACGGCGACATACACCCCAAAATACAAGCATTCGTGGGCCCAACACTTGCACCCCCATGGGATCTCAAGCAAACCCAAATAATCTTCGACCTGGAGGTCCTCAGCACTCCAAAACCACCCAGCCTACCTCCCCAATTTTCCCGCTTGGTGCTACTGAAAACTTGTTGACCTCCTCGTCAGCTCGCCCTGTCAGTCGAAGCGCTTCCTCTGCTCGGGGTCCTGGAATTTTGGCACCCCATTCTACCTCAGGACTTTTTCCAGAGCCCATGTGGCATGGTGGCAATGGCAGCATCCCTTCCTCTAACCGAGCTCTTTCTTCGCCTACCCACCATTCAACAAGACCAAGGTTGCCTTTTGACCTTAATCAGTTAGACTCTGCAGAACTGCCACACAATTTCATGGCATCACCAAAAGAACTGCCTACAGAAAATGGAACCTTACCTCTAGGAAACACAGTGGATCCACAAAGAGGTAGTCATGTAGTCACAGACAAGGAATTACCTTTTACCCCCTTTCAGCTGGACACACACTTAACAGCTTCAGAACTCAAAACTGAACTTGAAATTGAAGCAACAGTGCTAAATGAGGGAGTTGCTATGAATTGTAGTGAACAGATTGTTGTTGAAGGTGAGGAGGATCAAGATGAGTTTTGGGGTCCAGATGCAGAGGTGTCTGCCAGAAGACCTCATACTACAGATGATTGGGGCAATAGTTCCTCTGATGATGATATGGGAAACTATTTCGACTTTTCACGCACTATAGTAACTTGCAAAGTCCCAAGAGATGCCTCAAAGACACCTCCTTCTGCCTCTGTAAAATCAATTTCTCAACTAGATGGTGTAGATGATGGTACTGAGAGTGATGCAAGTGTAACAAATAGTAATCCCCAAAATTTGAAGAATACTAGTCAGGTTCAGAAACCATCTCAGACTCTTGATGCTCAACATCATAAACAGTGGAATAGTAATGGGTTATGTGTGGAACTTTCTAGTCACAGCAGTCAGCTTCAACCTCCAGCCAAACCATTTGGTACGCTATCCTTAGTTAGTACTGCCGATCAAAGCTCAAGCAGCCCAACACATTCTGAGATTCCACAAGAAAGTCGGGTTTACAAAAATTCAGGTTTCCAAGATGCATATCAAAACACTGATTTTATTGGTCAGACGTTTCAGTCAAGTCCTGTCGTGCTCTCTCAGGAGACTTTACCCAATTTTGTTGTGCCAAAGGAAACAGATTCAACATTTCCAACTTTCAATGAAGACATCCAAGAATACGCATTACCTGCAGATCTGGGGTTACCTGTGATGCTGGACAGATGTGACCCTCCCTCACCAAATACCTGTTTTACTGAGTTGGTTCCAGTTAAGGAAGATTCTCAAATAGACACAGAACAATCCACAGAGTCAAAAGAAATGTACTTGGATCATAATAGTGGTCACTTTGTTTCCTCCATTGATGGTTCTATGGTTTGCCCTAATAACTTTTCAGAGGGATCAACAGAATCATCCTTTGCAAACTCATTGAATGAAAGCCAAGTTCAAGTGACTTACCAACAGGCTTCCACATTATCTACAGAAACAAGAAATCTGACAGTTCCGTCTGCTTCCTGTTTGCAGCCTTCTTTTGTGTCTCCTGCTAATTCTTCATCTTCAAATATTACTTTACAGCCTGTTCTCACCCCCGACATTAAGACAATCCTCCCACCAATGGAAGGTTTTCGCAACAAACTGGTATCACCGTCAGACGTAGGCCAACAATCAGTCCCAAAGGGGTTGATTTCCGCTGATTTGCCTGCTCAGCCTGAGTCAGTCTGTCCTGTCCAATCAGGTACTAGTGTAACCCTTGCATCCCTTAAGGCGGTGCCATCCCCTGTGTACCCCAATATCACACAACCTGCAGGTTCAGCAACAGTCAGCGTAGTCCCGTCGTTAACCTCTCAAACGCCCGTGCAGTGCCATCCAGTTTCCTCCATTATTCAAACAACACCATGCCCTGTTGTTGTTAATGGCTATAGCTCTGTTCCTGTTCAAAGGGAAGCTACCCCAGGGCGTACAATTTCAATAAACTTTTCAACTCCAAGACCAACACTGGAGCCTCAACAAACAATGACCCAAGCGTTACCAGGGCATGCAATTCTCACTGTGAAGGAGGTGGGTGGACCTAATGTGGATCCAACCCCTCATGTTTTACTTGTAAATCGTCTTGGACAAATTTTTGTCAAAAATCCTGAAAGCAACACTTTCCAGCTACCCAGCCCCACCTCACCTTCTTACAACTGTGTCACGCAGATTGCCAGCCTTCTGCAAAGCAATGCTCTTTCTGCTACTCTGGCAGCTGCAGGCAACCTGCCTGCAGTTGCTGGAGCAGCCATCACAGCCCAAGTCCCCAGAATAGTAACACCTATGATTCAGAACTCCAATACAATCACACAGCTTCTCACAACTAATAGCAAGGGAACAGCAGCACCAGTAGAAGCCCAGAAAACAAACAGAAATGCAAAAGAATCGACTGATGGCTCTGTACCCGGAGCAAAAAAAACAAGGAAAAAGAAGGAACCTGCGGCACTTCGAAAAACTAAGGCGACTGTACCCGGAGCACCTGGCAAGCCAACAGACAATCATGCTGAAAGTGCTCAAGCTATTATTAACCAAGCTATGGCCAGCTATTATGACCCTAGTCGAAAGTCTAATAAAATTCCTCCTTTACCTTGTAACACCACTGCTAGTGGCAGTGCCCAATTGCCAAGTTCCACCGTTCTGCAACCAGGCCTCCTTGTTGAACCAAAGTCCACAAATTCTCCATCACCTACCCCAAGCTCAGTATTTTCTCGGCCAAAGCAGGTTCGAATGAAAAGAGTGTCCTCTCTCTCTGATCGCATTGCCACCAAAAAATCTAAATCTGATGTTTTAGAGCCAGAAAGTTCCAGTGGTCCAGAAGAGCAACGCAAAATCAGTTCGGCTGCTGCCAGGTATGATGGCTGAATTTTTTGTTTGTTTGTTTAGAATGTCACTGTCGAGCTGAATTTAAGGAGTACTTACTTTCTTATTTCAATCAGTTGCCATTTTCTATTTATCATAAGAACATCCAGCAAAGAAGCATGAGAATGTTTGACACCTGAACTGGTATTTGCTGCTATTCTCAAGCTGTCTCTCTGGCACAGCACTCATTATAACTTACCATCGTAAGATTATAATGTTAAATGCAGAAAGCATAGCTAAGACATAGCACAAAAATAAAAGCTTTATTAAACTTGTCTTTTCATCTTTGTCTTATCTTTCGTGATATTGTTATTATTATTTATAAGCTTTGTATTGTTTTCACTGTGTGGTAGGTTTGGAGGAGTTCGCATTAAAACACCAACCGTCAAAGGGATCCTCGATCTGGACAAAATTAATGAGGAGCACAGTAGTGATTCTGAAAGTGCAAAGTAAACAATCATTTTCACACACTGTTTTTAGACTACTTATTGTTGGAGCAATTAATTTTTACTGTGTTTATATTCCAGATATGTTAATTATAATTTCTGTCTCTTCATTTTTATTTATTTTTTATTTTTGAAGGCCAGGGCTCTGGGATCGTTTCTCTGTGTCTCGAGGTTGTGACGGCAGTAAGCCACAGGTCATGGACACCACATGGTGCAGTTCACTGTCTGACTGGAACAAATACTCAGGTAGTTTTACACACTGTGATGGATAATTTACACTGCAGGTCTGGATGCCAGATCCTGTTTTTCATGCACTTACAAAGTACTTTTAGAACTGACCCGTATCTGATATCTGCATTTACACTATACACGGCACCCAAGGTTAAACGTACTGAGCGTAAAGGAAAGTAAAAAGGCATGATAATGGATGCAGTGGACAAAGACGAAATATATATATATTGACAGGTGAAGATCTGATCTATCTGCTTACATGGCCGTTCCACCAAGCCACCACAGCTGGGCCTCTAAGCAATGCCCTTAACCCCCAATTGCTCAGTTGTATAAAAGAAATGCCTGTAAGTCCCTCTGGATAAGGGCGTTTGCCAAATGCTGTAAATGTTCCTATTTAATTTTCAGATATAAATGAGGCCTAAACCCGAACTGAAAATATCAGAATCCATGTGCTTTTTTCCGACTTACACGATTGTAGTACATTGTATCCAATCTGTGCTGCGTTAAAGGGAAAAATCAGAAATGGCTTTGTTTATAACCGTAATTTAAAGGCTTTAAAAGCTTTACTGGCTCAGAACACCTGTGTATGAAAATCACTGGCTGGAAAGGAGTTAACAGAGTTGCCGAATCAATGTTTTTACGTTGTAGGCATGTATCTTTCAGATGATACTAGAATTTTTTAAAATGTAATTCTATAGAAATCATGCCTAATATTTGCATGTACTTAAAGCACATAAAATACTTCCTCTTTTTAGGGATGCTGTCAGGCTCAGAGGATGAGATGCCTCCAGAAAATGCAGAGAAACACACAGAGGTGACCAGAGGTGACCAGCCACAACTACGTGTAGAAATCACTAGTGATGATGGCTTCAGTGTGGAGGCAGATAGCATCGAAGGTAATATATGCTATTCTATGACACTTACTACAATGTTTTCCCTTTGACGCTGGATTTTTAAAAATGTAGGCATGCTAGCTTATCCTATCTCACTAATATCATATAGGATGAATAAAATGTAAGGTGATGAGATGATATAAAAAACATGCTACATCTGGGGGTAGACCACCGTTTTTTCATTTGCACAAACATATAGTGACAAATAGTATTGAAGTAAATAGCACTTTGACTCTCTCTCTCTGTTGCATACATTTGAATGCTTGAACCAAAACTTCTCCTTTTAGACTTTCTATTGGTACACCACCAAATTCTCTATTGGCTATAGCCAATAATCAGTGAAATCCATTATATAAACAGTTAATCTAACAGGACACACCTGCACATCAAGAAACATGTTATATTATTAATTGCTTAAATAAAAAATAATATCGGAGGGGGGGAAAGCTGACATTTTGATCCATCATATCAAAATTAATCTTTTTATTCGTAAGCCATCTGACCCAAGAATACTTTTTTTGTGTATTAAATTTAATATTGCTTATTAACTAAAATTAGATTTTTGCTCATACGTTTAAAAATGTGTTCATAAAAGCAACAAATTTGATCGATTTGGTATAAATATTTTTTACAATTAATAATAAAATAAAACGTCTAAGCAGACTGCAAAATGTGCCTTTTGAAAATATCAACCCGGAAAAAAACTGACATTTATACACACCTTTTAATAGAAAATGAGAGATTGTCCTAAGCGTACAGAGAAAAGGGTCATTTAATAATTATACCAGTTAGCTTAATTAATCACAGGACAAACACTGTTTAGTTTTTAACCTTGTTTTTTCCATTAAATTTCCCTTAAACACATGCAGTTGCCTGGAGGGCTGTGATTGATGGTGTTCAGGAAGCTCGTGCTGTTGCCAAGCTGAGACAGCTGTCCTTAACTGGGATGACTGGACCTCGTATGATGGGTTTGCTGCATGATGCTGTGGTTTACCTGGTAGAACAGCTTCAGGGGGCCAAAAGCTGCCATCGTCACACGTTCCGATTCCATAAGCAGCCAAGTCAGGATGAAGACTTGCCCATTAACCCCAGTGGCTGTGCTCGCTCTGAGGTTTACCTGAGGTGAGTTGGATGAACATTTTCCTGCTGTATTTGTAGCAGTCTGGAATTTAAGTTGGTTTTTACACTTGCAGTTTAGTCTGAAACGGCGCACAGTACCAAAACCGGCAGAGATTTAGAGGATAACTGTCTTTTGTTTCTATAACACACAAGAGTACAGTAAATAACCGGGGGCATGTTGTGTGCTCGCTGTGCAGTGTATACATGGTTGTGAACATTTCGTGATGTCAGAATGGACATGACTGCAAAAGGGGTTAATAAAATCTTATGAGTCTGAGCCTCGATCCACACTGCACTACATGCAGCGAATAAATACACTTGGATTTAGACTGCAGCAAAAGTGTACAGGGCAAAAACCAATAAAACCTTTTAATAGAGAATTGTTAGGCTGCATATGAGAAGTTCCAAAATGGTAAAATCGGGATGTTTGGCCCATGCTCGATTTACATCTTATGTCTATCTTTTATTTTATTATTTGTCACTGCATCTGTTTTGACAGGAAATCCACCTTCGACATATTTAACTTCCTGGCTTCCCAGCACAGACAGCTTCCTGACTCCGATCTCTATGATGAAGAGGAGGATGAAGTGCTTCTTAAATCTAGCAGGTTTGATTAGATCAGATACTTTTTAACCCATTCAATATTGTAAAAAGTGCTGTGCGAGTCTGGCTTTTGTTCATTATATTGTTTAATTTTGTATTTTTAATAATAGGAATTGCATTTTTTCACATTTAGTTTATACATTTTACATATTCAAGTCAGCAGAGTATAATGCCTTATTATAATTAATTGCAATTGTCTTAAGCCTCATTTGTATTTGCATGTTTCCTTTCATTTTCCAACAACAAATAAGTCAAGTAAGGATAAATCCAATAAAAAAAATTGGCTGTATAAATAAATGTTGATGATTTGAGTTTGTTTAACAGCTCTGTGGTTAACCAGACTAATAGATTTAGATTTTTTTAAAAACATCAGACATGTTTTCATTTCTGGTAGACGTGCAACGAGTTTGGAACTTCCCATGGCAATGCGATTCCGACATCTAGAGAGGACATCCAAAGAAGCTGTTGGCGTGTACAGGTAGGTGCAAAGACAATTACATAAACTTTTACAGGACAAGAAGTTCACTTTTCGTTGAGGGAATTTTCTCCGGGGTTAATTGACCTCTAACAACACCGGTAATACTGGTATCACCACATGGGAAGTCAGATATTTTCCTCCCCTTCCTTTTGCTTTTAATTAGCATTTAAATGCCAGTGTGCATTTTACTTAACAGCAATTGGCAACAAAACAGGAGAAAAAAAGGGCAATGAGGTGGCGCCCTGGTGGACAAGTGACGTAACCGGTGTTGTATCTTAACACTCTGTTAACACAGACTATCACAGCAAGTCTCAGGCCTAATCCCAAATCTATTTTATATGCCTACGCCTTGGCACCTAAAACAGAGTGACAAGGGGTAGGGATGAAAATATGCACCATTATAAATGGGATGCATTTATTGATGCAGTAACGTTAGCTAGGATGTTGACAGTGAAATATAAACACCGCATTGATTGTAATAAGAAGCCAAAATAATAAATGCTTAAAATGCCTACATTTGTGGAGTTTTTGGGTTGCTTGGGCAGCCATGTAGCTGGTGTCTCCTTGGGAAATTTCTCATACCCTTACGTTTTAAAGTGTGTTTATTTTTAAGGTCCAAGGTTTAATTTTTATGGTATAGTCTTGAGTGAACAGTCTCTTTTTTTAATCCCAGGTCTGCTATTCATGGACGAGGGCTGTTCTGTAAGAGAAACATCGAAGCTGGTGAAATGGTCATTGAGTACTCCGGCATCGTCATTCGCTCCGTTCTGACAGACAAACGGGAGAAATTCTACGATGGGAAGGTGAGACAAATCAAAGCTCATTTTCTCTACCACACATGCTGTTTAATCCAAGCCGTTTGAAATGAGGTCATAAGGCTCCTGTTAAGGAATTAATATCCCTATAAGAGCACAGGGAATGCCCAAGAATCTTTATTGACCTCATCTTGGTGATTACAGAATTAACTACAAGTTATCTGTCTGTTAATTTAAGTGGGGCTGCACAATATATCATTTTAGCATCATTAACACTGTGTGTATCGGAAATAAAAAAAGGTGTCTTTGTCAGGCACAGGAATGATTAATGACTCATTTTATTTGTAGATGCCTTTTTTTTATACAAATGATCTTTGTTCTTCATCAACACCAGGGCATCGGCTGCTACATGTTCCGCATTGACGACTTCGAGGTGGTCGATGCAACTATGCATGGAAACGCGGCACGATTTATCAACCACTCGTGCGAGCCTAACTGCTATTCCCGCGTCATCAACGTGGAGGGCCAGAAGCACATCGTCATTTTCGCCTTACGCAAGATCTACCGTGGCGAAGAGCTCACCTACGACTACAAGTTCCCCATCGAGGATGCCAGCAACAAGCTCAGCTGCAACTGTGGAGCCAAGCGCTGCCGCCGCTTCCTGAACTGATCGGGCCCTTTAGACGATCCCGAAAGAAAGCATTCAGGCAATAAAACAAAGGCAAGGCTGACTGCGGAAAGCACCGAGTCCATGAAAAGTCTGTGAAAGTCTGGCTAGCAGTGGTTTTATATGCTGTCTTAAAAAATTGGGAGTAAGAACCACTGGAAATTTACTGGAAAAATCCAGACGTGGCCGTCGGGTTTATGTGTAATGTGCAAGCACTCCAACTAAAGTGGGATGATCTCGATACACAGTCTAAGCGTTTTTCTCAAAAGGAGAGAGGTCTGCTCCATGCTTCCCTTTTTACAACCAAGGTCTTTATGATGTGCAGATTGGTGAAAAGAGAGAAATTCCTCCAATTGCTAATCCATGTTAAATTAGCGCTGCTGGCTCATGTAGAGAACCTTTATAAGGTGTTCCATTTTTTTTTTTCTTGAGCTTGTGCATGAACAAGTTAAGTGATTTGGTTGGTTAAAGTCCAAGTGGCTGGTGCATCATTTTTAACTATTAAAATAGTTCCGCTGTCAGTTCAGTGATTTTTATCACTATAATCAGTTCCACTAAATGGATTGTGCTGACCTACTGCAGTCTCTGGCCTCTAAAAACGCGTCTCCGGCTTTCTCCTGGCACTGAGAAAGAAATGCAAATAGATGTACAGGAGTTTTGTGGCAGTGAGAATATACTGTACCTGAATGAATATATGACTAATCGAAAGATATATCTATATATACTTTTACCCGAGATGTTTATCTGTGACGGTCACGCTAGAACATAGTATAGGACTTGATGTTTAGTTGAAGAAAAGGCTTTATTCTGCTCAGGAAGATGCTGTGTACCCCCCTGCAATACACCATTCCCCCCGTCCATTCCGGTTTTTAGATCATTTTAGTGAAAAAGACTTTGTCTCAAATCAGCCTTTAAGCTCTTCAGAAGCCACTGCTGTAATATCCCATTAGAAAACTCCCACTAGGTTTGTATATTTTATTTATTCTTTTATTTTTTTTTTTTTTGTCCAAACTCATGACTATGATTAATTTAATCATGGAGAAAATTCTGTCTCCCTTCTTGGGACTCTGCTGTTTTGTTTTTTTTGTTTTTTTTTCTTTTCTGTCATCTTATTTCGCCTGGTTTCCTAACCTTAGAGTTCTTTATGGTGCTAAACTTGACAAAAATCTTGAAATTTAAGTGGGAAATCGTATATTTCATTATCTTGATCGTAGTCCTTTATCGCCGTGTAAGACACTTGATTATTCGTATACAGCTCAAGTACTTGACCAACAAAGTAGAGTGCCGACAATATTATTATTAAAGGGTAAAAAAAACTATTCACTTTTTTTTTTTTACCTTTTCGCTGTCAGCCACTTGAGCTAACTATGGATATTCACATCACATCTGTTTTTTGTGTTGGGATTTTGTCAATTCTGTGAACGTTGCGGATAAATACACGCAATGAAAATGTATAGAGTTTATGATCCTGTACAGTCGCTCGACAAGAGTTGTTTTTATCTCCGATTTTTTTTTTTTTTTCAGCAGTGATTAAGACGCACCGATGGGTCTTTTAGCTAGCAGCCACCAAGCACTCAGCACCTTGACATCCCTTTATTGTTATCAAGACATTTCAGAAATGTATGCCGATTTGTAGAATTTTAGAGAAAAACAAGATTACTTAAGCTTTATGGTATATTCCTGTTCCTGTTTCGATTATGGGAGTAAATGTGCTTTCTTCATGGTCAAGGTTTTTCTTTTTGTTTACATAGTTATATTTTTTCCTTCACTCGAACATTCTTCAAGGAGTTTTTGCAGTGCAACCTTTTATAAGGTCTTGTTTCGAGCCAGAGGGCCTTTTTTAGAGTGTATGATTTTAGTTCTTGTTTTAACTTGTTGATCGTGGCAACATGCTTTAGGGAAACTGTTTCCATTTGCTCCCTATCTACTTTACTGTCTGCCTGAAACGGCCTCCAGTGCTTGCCATTGCTCCATTGCTGTTTTTATGCTAGCTGGCTTTCTAACAGCTCTCGAAGCCGGTCAGCGCAGAGTCTTCGTCTGCTCTGGGTGGTCCTTCTTATTTTGGATAAAATCACAAAACTGAATTTCACCCTTTTTCTTTTTTTTTTTTCTTTTTCACTGAACTTGCAAGGATTCTACCTCAGGCTGTTCAGAATGACCGTCAAAGAATACTAATGCAAAACCTAGATGATGATGATACAATGTCGCTTGGTCTTAAATGTCCTGTAGAGATGGCCTGTGTGCAATGAAGGATGCAAAGCACTAGTCAAGACCTTCTGTGACTATCTGTCTCCCAGAGTTGTGTGGAAAAACTGTATGTTCCTATGTAGGGTTATTTTTTAAAAAAATAATGTGTTGAGGAAAGACTTCAAAATGAGAAATTGTGTCTTTACTACCTTGTACAAAGTACCCCAAGTCTGTAAATAATTGTATACATATTTCTAAACCTGTTTAATTTTTCTATGCACTTTTTTTTTATTTATAATGTTGTTTGCTTAATAAAGATGTTACAATGTTTGAACAAAAGGTGTTGGGTGATTTGTAGTTTGACTGGTTAGATCAGTCGAGTTAAAATCTACTAAACTTTCTACAGTTATGCAAATTATTGGAAGGATATGAAGGTTGGGAAATATAATAGAGAGTTTTACTATTAAATCTATTGTATTTTTCCAACTTTCTTCTTAGAAATTAGAACAAAACTAAATATGTAAAAAACATATTTGAATCTATATAAATGTGTGTGTATATTATATATATATACAATGAACACACCAATGTTAAACTAATATTAAATAGAATATTTTGGCTGATCAGTGGCGCTGAGGACGAGACAGGTGGCAGAGCTGGAAGCTAAAGACGTTGAGGTTTCTTTGGGAGTGACGAGATTGAACAAAATTAGGAACGAGTTCATCAGGGGGGACGGCTAATGTTAGATGTTTTGGGGGAAAAGTCAGAGAAGCCAGATTAATGTAGTTTGGACATGTACAGAGGAGGGATAGTGAATATATTGGTAGGAGGTTGTTAGAAATGAAAATACCAGACAGAAGGCGAGAGGAGGTATTTGGATGCGATAAACGAGGACATGACGGAAGAGGATGTAGAGAATAGGCTTAGGTGGTGACAGATGATTCGCTGTGGCGACCCCTAAAAGGGAACAGCCGAAAGGAGAAGATGATTTTGGCTGAACAGTAGTGGGTTGTACTAAAATATTGTTTTTATATTAAAATCGTGACTCCTGGTTGCTGTGCGGTACTGAATAATTTATAGTAATTAGAAATAATCTGATTTGAGTAACAAGTGTCAAGTTTAAAAGTATTTAGTAGTATTAGCTTTAAAAACATGCACACAAAAAAAATACAAATTTATAACAGAAGTCATGCTTATCTTATCGTATTTCACAAATTGTGAGTCATAACGTAAAAAAACTAATTCAATACTCTAGCCTTTTAGGGTCGAGGGGTAAATGCTGGACGTCTTGACTTTTGTTTTTCCTGATGAAGTTGAATTAGAAGTGTTAATATTTCCTTTTATTATTAACCCAAACTGATTTACTTAAGCTTTTACTTTACCACCAGAGGGCGCCATAGCTTATGTGACCTTTCTATTTATTTTAAAGTATAAGGGTTTGTCTGCTACCCAAGCAGCTGTCCTACCATGTAAGAAAAACCCCGTGGTATAAGATTTCCAGCCGGTTAGTCTGTTTAAGAGTAACAGTGAATAGTAGAACAGAAAAAAACCGTTATGTAGCTTATAATGTTGGACAAAAGGTTACTGTTGTCTACCGCCCACCACCATCTGACCTTTTAATACAATACCATGACATGGTGTATATAAAATGTTAACTAACCACTGATTTAATCAATCTTAAGTAACTTTTATCATTTTAGAATTACTTATATGTATTTTTTAACTGTCTATTTATTTTACCTTTCTATTCTTCTCAGTTATCGTCTAGCTACAGTTGTGTTGTGAGTCCTATTTTCTCCTTATCTCATATCCTTATCCCATGTTTCTGGTTATAAAATCCTTTGCTTTCCTTTCGAATTTGCTCAACATTTTTTTTTCCCAGCGCTGATTATTTTCAAGGCCTGTTTTTTTTCTGCATCTCATAAGCTTTTATCAAATATGGTGCTGGTGTCCAAAGAAAACTCAATGATATTCCTAAATTAGCACAAGCTCAGCAGAAAAGAACTGATCGTTTTCCCTCTATGAAAGTAAAACACTGGTTTGTGCCCGCTCATCAGAAACACATCTGGTTACAACTTTCTCTTCCTCTTGATGAGAAAGAAAAAAATGAGTGTTTTTTGTTCCTCTTTTTTTTTTTTTTTTTTAGAGATGTATTAAATTTGTATTCAACCTGTGTTTTCATTAGTACAGTATATAAAGCCTTCAGATTTTGCTTTTATTTGATAAATTGTCTTTTATTACAAATGAATTAATTTAATTAATTTATTACAACCAAAATAAATTGGTCTACAGTCCTAAAAATATTTTACATTTTATTTGCTAAACATGTTAAGATGAATTATTTCAATAAAAACAAAATATATCATTATTAGGAACTATTGCTAAAGTTAGCTCTAGCTAACACATTCGATTCTTTTGGTTCTTTTTGTGATTCATCTTTATTTTTTTTTAATTTATTTCGGATCTCGGAACGTTTATTTCTGGCAACCAGCCATGTAGGTAAGTGAAGCAACCGCTGTTAGTATCAATATGCGGCCTACTTCCAAATCCTGACAGAACTGTTGCCAATTAAAATATTTATTAATTCATTACAAGTTTTGGGGAACATTTAAAAAATAAATAAATAAATAAATAAATGGAACATTTCTCTTTTTTTTAGACACAATTCTTGTAGTATTCTCTAGTATTAATTGTACACTGACACATTTACATGTGTGCTCTGTTCTTTAAAATAGTGAGAAGGGAGAGGGACTGTTATTTCAGTATTTATTCTCTACTCATGCAAGTTCTCCTGTGGTTCTAAGCTAAGATGTGTCTTATACCATTGTGTTTACCCAACATTTACAAACGGTGCTCAGGTGTCTATATGCTTTAATAGCATAAATGCTTTCAACGCTGCTTATCTGAACAGCCTACCGGGTCATCACAGTTGAATCGCTGCTGTTAAGATGACATTTCAGTTTGACCGTAGTGAATTATTAACCTGTATATTGTTTGTTTTTCTTTTCCGGGTTTATAACTACATGGTTTGAACAGTATTATTACTGCAATTAAAAAAACCAGACTGTTTTGTTCATACAGCTGTTTACACTGTCATGTAAATCAATGTAATAATGTAAATATATTATTACTTATTAATGAAAAAGGTGTACATTTTGTAATCCTAGTTTGGAAAGTTATCCAGCTGTTAGACTTAAAAGAAAAGGTACGTGAAAAAAAGCTAAAGGGTCGAACTTCTTGTGGTATGTTATTTATTTTTACTATATACAGACATCAGATTAAACCAGTTTTCTGCTCTTGCTTTCCTCACTTTCTTCTAAATTTAATTGCCAGCTGAAGTTAGACCCATGACCGTTATTCTTTTGTTTGCTAACTATTGGTTAACAAATTAAAGTAAACAATGCTGAGATTGCAAATAATTTATTTTGGAGTATGTACAAGCTCGAACCTTTTAGATCTAATCCACTCTGTACTTCTTCAAATTTGGCTTAAGTAAACTATTAACCCTAGGCTTTTTATTACACTGTAACTAACACGCTTCTATTTGCATTTAATATTTTCTACACATTTATACAGTAATTAAGTTAATTGTGTGGCACTATGACTCCGTTGCACTTACACGTCTACAGTAAAAGTCAAACCGGCATTCTAATTGTGGCATTTTACTCGAATATGACATTTAAATCATCTAAAACATCCTGATTCAGTCAACATTTGCTGAGGACATTTAATCTTCACATTCATTTAAAATCAGATCAATATTACGGATATATAGAGATAAGTGGTGGAATTGCAGCTGAAGGGTTTTAAACACATTATCTAATGTTTAAACTTCTTAAGTCAATATTATCTGTTTAATTTTCACAATAATATTGACACAGTATAAATACAAACCTTTTACTTAATAAGGAAAGAACTCCAATCAAGTTTTTCGACAGAAAATCCACTGCCTCAACGCAAAAAAAACAGTATGGTTTCTATATAGATAAGTCAAGTTCCTATAGTTAAAGTAAAGTTCCTATAATTAAAAAAAAAAAAAAACAAAAGGTTTGCGGCCACTAAATCAAAGCGACAATGGCAGTACAAGATCAACCCACAGGAGTACTGATATTCCATTTATCAAGTCTTGTTTATACTATTGTTTCTTTCAGTCTTATAAGTTTGAAGTTTGTTTTAAATTAATTTAAGAATTAGTAAAAAATTTTAAGTATTTGCCTGCTGAAATATTTCTGGCACTCAGCTATTGTTGTGGATGTTTGGGGCCTACTTCCAAAATGGGAAAGTGGTGGCTCATGGTTAAGGTGTTAAGGATTACCAACTCGAAAATTGTGGGTTTGATTCCCAGCTCCACCAAGCCACCACTGCGCTGGGCCCCTGAGCAAGGCCCTTTTAATAGTTCTAAATTAATATTTTAAAGTTCTGTTCTTTAAAATATAAAGAAAGCGGTACTATATGCTAAACTGCTAAATTCGCTCTGGATTAAAGGGCATCTGCCAAATGCCAGAGATGTAAATGTGCCATTTTAGTATTTATTTTGAAAGTTATTCAAATATGTACCTGTGGTCCTGAGCTTGACAGATGCCCTATTTTATTGTGTGCCTTCAGATGTTTTACACGTAAACATGCAATGGTCATATCCTGTGTAATTAAAGGGTTAAATGAGCACAAGCATTATTCATCCAGGTCAATGAACTCTCTGATATATTTAAGGTCATGTTGCTCCTGGACACTGTGTCAGTCAGCAATACGGAAGCAGCATATACCTGTCTGGTTGTGCATAAAATCTGAGCTGAAGACATGATTATTTTGAAAATTTTAGGTTTAATTTATGCAGTGGCACAAGTTCTGGTGCCATGTCTTCCTCCAGTTCCTCTGTCCAGTGATGTCCTTTCAACTGACCAGGTGAGAAACTCTGAGTGCCTTTCCTTAATATTGAGTAGATTATAGCATTATAATATCATCAGTAAGTGCGTATTTTTCTTTTTTCTTTATAGCCGTTGTGTGACATTTGGGCTCATGTATTTCTATAAACACACACACCGATGTTTTTTTATCTTTTATATTCAGTATTTAGGAAAGTGGTATTATGTTGGAGTGGCTTCATGGGATAATGAAGACATCGAAAGTTTTAAGAAAGTGGATAATTCAGTTGTTGAACTGAAGAAAAGTGAAAACGACACTCTGATTATGTCTGGAGCATTGCATCAGTACGTAACAAGCCATTACGCCACCGTGATCTATGATCAATAGCATTAACCTCCTTCTTTAGGAAAGTCATAAAGCTTATGGTTTATTCAGGGTCCTGGTGCAAAAAAAATCTGATTTATTTTTAAACAACTAAATGCATCATTTTAGCTTTAAGACGCATTAAGACAGTGTGAGGAAACAATTTCTTCACAATATATATATTTAAAATTGAATGTGTTGAAATGTGTTTTTGCAGGGATGATCAGTGTTTACATATGACATGGACTTACCATATTGACCCGGAATTGGATCCCCTCATGACAGAGGGTCCAGGTAAGGATTTAGATGCACAAAACCTCCGCCAGACCATAAGTAACAGTGAGGTAAATGGCTGACAATGAGGAAGCACAAGATCAGCAACAGTAACTTGCAAAAACAAAGGCAACCAGTACAGTGAAAACGAACATTTACACAACTGGTACAGCTCATTTTCCGTAAAGTGACGAATAACATCCCAAATTAATCAATATTACAGAGATCACGTAACAACAACAACAAAACAAACTGACAATTATATGCTATTATAATGCCCTTATAGCAAAAGTCACATTTATTTATTAAATAAACGGTTTAAAGATATTATTTAATATCCGCCTACACACACGCTACAGATATAAAGATGCATCTGATGCAACGGAACCAACCAGAGAAAAAAGATCATTTTCATAACAAAAAACATTACAAGTTTCTTTTTAACTATTTTTGATATATAGAAAAATTAATTAAAGCTGTGTAGGTGTAGGTAACTAATTACAATTGTGTTTCTACTGTTATTTTTCACTTTAGACAAAAATTTAGGATTGTTCTTTGATGGAAAATGGATAAAATGCCCCTCCTGTCTGGTTGTCGCCAAGCTTCATAGCACCAATGGCTTCCTGAGAATCATGTTTTTTGGTTAGTCGGATTAAACAGTTTCAACGTACTCATATTTTCTTTTAATTCTTAAATCAAATAAAATTCAGCATACAAGGATTAACACACTTTGGCTTTGTCTCTACAGCACGAAGCGAGCAATTATCAGAGGACCTGGTGCAAAACTTTAAATCGAAAATAAATTGCTTTGATGTAATCGATCAATTTGTAATATCGCCACGGACAAAAGGTGTGTCAAAACTTTTCCATGTATTTTCTTCCTTTCATAATTTTTCCTGCTTCTTGTACAGTAGTGCAATGTCTCATACTTATGCCATCCATACACGTTGGACAATTTCAATGCCTAACCATCTGTTTTATCATTCAGAATTCTGTCAACTGTAAGGAAAAACCTGAGCAGGTAAATAAATGATGTAAGAGTATCTGTGTCCTACTGTATGGCTACACATTCATGTAGTCATGGTTTTTCATGTCATAGCCATTTACAGCAGGTTCTTTTATTCACTTATGTTCAAATAATACTGAAGCAGTACAATTCCTTACGTATGATGTTAATATGCATTCCTCAGTACTGACTGGCTGGCTTCTGATGAAGAGACTACTTTATATACAACATGGAGCTTTCCTCTGGGAGAACCTGAGCCGTCTCCATTTTATTACTGACAATTTCAAGCTGTCAAATGTACAGGCCTGATTTATTCAAATAAAGTCTGTCATATTGTGGTGAATTTGTATTGCTTAGGTTCCCCCCCCCCCCCAAAACATTTAATAATACATTAAGCTTTATAAATCTATTATAAGGTCACATGTTCGGGATTTACTAAATTTCATAAGCTATGATTTAAGTAATCATATACATAGTCATACGTTTTGGTTATATATATATATAATATATATATATATAATAATAAATATATATAATAACTTTGTAGTCATTCCAAATAAAGCTGAAGCACAGCTGTCTAGTACGTTTTTGGGTCCAAGCAACTATGCAGGAAGTAATAGGTTGTCCTACATTAAAACCTAAATTGATACTGTTAATATTAGCAATAAGTCATAGCCAATTAGGGACAAATGTAGTTTCTTATTAGTTATTTAATAGTTACTAAAAAAAATTATTGTCATTGAAAACTACTTGTAAACTAGGACTAATTAATTAATAATCACAATAATAACTACAAACACCCCACCACCACGACCACCGCTGAGTCATCATTATTTTATTCACATTTTAATTTTGTCTCATAAACAACCATCTGACATGCAGTAAAAGGTTAAAATCGAATAGTATACTAGGCATTACATTACAATAAAACTAGAGGTGGACAAGAGAAAAATATATTTTTTTAAATAGCGAAATATAATATTAAATACAGAATGGTGACTGTACGACTGTACGATGTTATAAATAAAGCGCAGATGCAATTCCTTGTGCAGGAGTCTACAGACAGAACTAGTAACGAAACACCCCAAATGCTCAATTTCCAGTTCTTTGCATTCCCAATTCTGTGCATTAACATCTACATTTCTAGCATTTAGCAAATGCTCTTATTTTGGCGACTTACGTATATGTCATTTATACAACTAAGCATTTGGAGGTTAAAGGCCTTGCTCAGGGGTCCATCGGTAACTTAGTGGTGCTGGAAATTGAACCCACAATCTTCCAGTTAGCAGTTCATCACCTAAACTATTAAACTACCAACTAGGACTGGTGCTATTATTTTTGCTTCTAAGAAAATAACACCGCTAAATCGGGTTTGATGAAAAGTAGGCCAAAGACATAGTGGGGAATTCAGCTAGCGTTTCATGATTGTGTAGGTAACCACGGCAGAAATGTAACTTTACTTGCTCTGTGGAAGTAAATGGAAAAGCAATGTTGTTTTGAACGTATCAACTCTTTTATGTTTTTATTCCCTCTGTTTCGCTTTCTGTTTTCCCACCCATACAAATGAGAACAGAAAGAAATTTTCCTGTGCTTACAAAGCAACATGGGAAAAAAAATCCTATCTTAGTGTGCAAAGATTTCCCACACTAACACAGTCTACCCACATGCTGATGTTTGTTTCAGCCTTTCTCTGAACTCTGTCCTTCCGTCATAAAAAATGCTAAATATTTGTTCTGGCGGAGGCTTGACTGTTATATTATGTCTCAAAATTTTATAAAGGTGTTTCAATATAACAAGTCTGTCTGTCTGTCTGTCTGTCTATCTAGCCGTCCATCCATCTGTCTAGCCGTCTATCCATCCATCTGTCTGTTTACCAATCTATGTCACTGTCTCTCTGTCTGTGTATCTATCTTTCTGTCTGTTTGGCCATCCGTCTGTCCATCCATCTGTCTGTTTATCTATCTGTCCAGACAGTCTGTCTGCCTGGCTGGCTGGCTATCTGTCTGTCTGTCTATCCATCTGGGTATCTGGCTATCTGTTTGTCTGTCTATCCGTCTATCTATCTGTCTGTCTGTCTATCTATCTATCTGCCTTATAAATAATTGTCATTTGCTTTTTCAGTTAAGCCGATTTTATTAGTAAATAAATCAATCATTTGGTAACTTGAGGACGACTTCTGCATTTTAGTTTATCTGCAGAAATATTCCAGAAATATTGTTGTTTATGAGCTGCATGATTCAGGGACAGCACCCTACTGTATATGCATGTGTTTATGTCTTGTGGGTGGGGTATGTTGTTGCATGGGTGTCTCTATGTCCTTGCAGGAAAGTACAAGTGGCTTACCATGGGGATGTCCCATATATATCGATTGAATTAGTTTATGATAACAGATATTAAAATCCACTGGTTTGACACTATGATTCGACTGGAATTTCATTTTACACAAATACATATATGCATTTCTTTAAATTAAAAAACTAAATAACAAATGTATGAATATTAAAGACTTCTTTTTGAAAATGGAATAAATAAATCATTTTGTTTACTAAAAAAGTCAATCTGTAAAACTCCTACAAATAAACCCAAAAACCTATACACTGATTTTGTATAATATTCAAATATTAATTTAATTAATACATTTGCCCACTACGTAAACCCTCTTTAGGCTGGATTTGGGGCAATTAAACCTGCTGGCATGTTTTATACGGCTTACAGAAATTGAGACAACCCTGGATTAAACCATAGACCATGCAGTTGCCTGGTGTCAACACTTCCCGACGCACCACCATGTGCCTGCTGTGAAACTGTCTAAATAATTAAATTATAAAGTTGTTTAATTTTCAACCCCGTTTCATCAGTGACGGAAATTAGCATGACAAATATAATATAATGGAGATGCACACAATCTGAAGCAGTAAACAGACATACAAAGCTTTGGAAAACATAAACACTTTAGAAAACTACTTACTTATCCAACATATTGAATTTGTTCTAAGTGCAACAAGGTCATTATGTGGCTCAATAGCTCTGGGAAGTGATAACTTTCTCCACATATACAAGAAAAAGATGTCCACAACGCTTGAGTTTTTTTTTCCAACCACAGAGATTGAGTGAGAGAGTGAATATCTGTATAAAGACACACCAAAGTAGGGGAAATCCTGTGGGCAGAGTTGATGTATGTGACTGGAACAAACACATAGTGGTTCATTTGTGTTTACACTACATGAGGTAAGTACAGTCTCTCTTAACTGAGCCGTACAGACATTATTTATATATTACAGAAGAACAAATTTATTCTGCAATCTACATTTTCAGAGGGATTATGTGATTTTTTTTCTTATTACTTCTATGTCAGCCTTATTAATGATAGGCCTGACATATTATTGGTGACTCAGTACTATTGGTGAGACAAATGTTAATAACTTTACCTCTTAAGATTGTAAGATACAGTGAGTAAGGAGCTATGAATGTGAAAGACTTGTGGCATTAATAAAGTAAATTAATGAAATGCAATTAATTGTAAATTATGGATAAAGTAGTCTGATAAAAATATGCCAAATTATATATGATAATAAACTCTCACATGTAATATATATATATACAACTGTTTGTATAGTGCTAAAAACAATATTTATGATATACTGTGTGTTTTATATTTTGGAATATGCATGTTTTGAACGATTTAAAGTTATTAGATCACTACACCATCATGTACCTTCTCTGTTACCTGTTTTTAGCATCCCTAATGCAAAGTGTTTGTACAAATAAACTGGATATGACACCTACACTGTAAAAGAAATCAGACTTCCCTAAGACCTAGAAACTGTACCGCATGCCAGGTTGCTGTCAGGGTTTCACTCACCTGTGGGTGAATTCTGTGTGTGGGTTGAAAGGGAAAACACCTTGTAAAGGTGAAAACCCACTGTGTTTTAGTCACATCACTCAGCACTCTTTTAGCAGCATTAGAAATAGAGCACACACACACACCACCTAAGTGCTCATCACTCTATCTATTTATTTCTTGCTAATAATCTCTGTTTCTTGTTTAATTGCTTTTCTGTGGCTTGTCCGTTTCTGTTATACTTTCAGTAAGCAATGCACAACCACAGCTACAAGTTCAGCTTCTTGATCGGCTGGTGTTGTCTGTTATCCGTCTCTGTTGTGATTATGGTTGTAATGATTGCAAAAGGAAGCAATCAGGTATATCTTGATTTAAAAACTTTTGTTTAGCTATACGCTTGAATAAACCCAAATAATTAATTATATATATATATATATATATAGAGGGCTGTAACATCAGCAGAAGGAGACAGCCATACAGGTAGGTGTGATTTTGTCTTATGTTTTGTATTTTTATACAATTATTTTAGACTTTTAATTATATTTGTAGGTGTATTTTAATCTAAAGTTGATAACTGTGTCTGATATGTTTTCAACAGAGTTGATAAATAAATAAATGGACAATTTTTTTTTTAATCAGGAGGTGAAGCACATTCTGAGAAAGCCATTGCAGGTGAGAAATGCGTTGTTGTCACTATATTCCTAAAGCAAATGTCTCCATGCAAAATGTGACACGGGTGCAAAATGTGACACCATCTACGCTTGTGTTTTTCTTACAATGACATTTAAATTAATGGAATATATCAAGGCAACGCCCTTATCCAGAGCAACTTACATTCATACCATTTATACATCTGAGCTATTAGGTCTTAAGGGCATTGCTCAGGTGCCCAACAGTAGAAACTTCAGGGAATTGAACCGTGGCCTTTCAGTTAGCAGCACTTATACTCTTATGACTGTTAAGACCTTCAGTGATAAAAATAGATCCTGACCCACTTTTATAAACAACTGCTTAGCAAACAGCTTTGAAGTTGGCAAACAAATGTTTAAGACAAAATAAAAGTCTTTTAGAGTCATTAATACTATATTTTACTATCCTGTATCCTGGGCCACTGTTTCCCAGTGACATTTATACAAAGCATAATGAAGACTTTTTTTTTTTTGCTTTTTTAATTTTTTTGTAAGACTTAATAAAGTGTCTTATTTTTTAGGTCCAGAGCAGAGCTCAGTAAATTACATCCATCTCGTGTGGGGTAAGCAACAAGTTTAATTCCCTTTCCCTTTCAATGAGACAAAACTCAGAAAGGGACTTTCAGTTGGCATATGATCTCATTATTTTGTTCCTTTTCTCTGTTTTATTAAACATGTCACATGCTTTTAATTAGACTAACTGGTCATTGGTTGAACTTCAAAAAAAAGGCAACAGTTAAAAAAACAACTCAGTCATGCTTTTTTTTAAACCTGCACTTTACAGTATTCTTTATGTAAGACTGAAAGCACTTATCATGATGGAACCTCCTACATGCTGACCACAAGTTTTAGGCATTTATTTTATTTTTTTTTTTTTACAGTAAACCATCATGTAGCTGAAATTCAGCATTTTCGTACTTTTTTGCAAAAAAAATTAATTTAAAGAAGGTAAATTCTACCCTGAGATCGTAGGTGAATTGTGAATAGTCATGGAAAAGAGGAGAACTGTAGGAAGGGGTCTAATATCCGCTGCTGTTTAAAAGTAGGTGTTCATTTATCTCCATGTGGTTAGATTTATGACACGGGCCTACACACATGGAACAAATTTATCTGACTTAAATTTAATATGTGTTGGTTTTAAATGCACACAGAATGCCACGTATAACTACAGAGGAAAAAACTGACGTGGTGCAGAATTTCTCTTATGAGTTTAATACAGACTTTTATTCATTAGATTTCTTTCAGTATCTATATACAGGAACGGTATATAGCGTTAAAAATGACTGGAAAAAAACTTTATATGTTTTTTTTAAATTTAGAGTTAAGGAAATATTTATATCAAAGTCAAAAGGGTAAAAAGATGTGATTCCTGTAACTTCCACACCTGTAACATGGTGTGGTTGTTTGTGCCGGATGGGCTGGTTTGAGTGTTTGAGAATTGAGTATTGAGACATTCAATATCTCTAGAGTTTTTAGACAAACATTAAACATTCTTTAAACAGACGGTGTGCAAGCTTGTAGATAAATGACCAGAAGGATGTAGAATAGTACACCTTATAAATAAGGGTGTTATTTATTTTATTAACAAATGTTTGTTAATGTGATGTTTACTATAGCAGGAAATGACAAGTCACCATGGATGTGGACTTACAGCTCTTTGTGTTTCTGCCCTAACACCTCACTTCACCTGCAAAATGACTCAGTCATAGTTACAACTGGAGGATTTTACTACATTTATGCCCAGGTTTCCTTCATAAACATCAAAGCACATGAAAGGACAGTGACTTTGGTTGCGAATGAGAACGTACCTGGTAAAACCGTCCGTAAACTGAGTGAGGCTGAGCAAGTAGGCAGCACTGTGTCTATGTCAGCCGTGATCCGTCTAGGATATGGTGAGAGCGTGAAACTAAATATCGCACCAGAATCGCACCAGACAATGAGGGATTCTTCAAAAACATTCTGGGGTCTCTACCTGCTTGCTAAGCAAAATGACAAATAAATTGCAAGGCAAACATTTAATCTCAGGAGTAATAATGCTGTAACAGACAGCGCTTATGTCTATAAGTCCTTAGAAGCGCTCTAGTTGAATGCTCTAGTAAGGTTTGTGGAACCTCTTTATATCATGTGCCTTCAGTTCTTCATGCTATCATGGACAGAGTTATAACGAGAGTTTTAACAAGGGAAACTCTAACTAACCTCATCTAAAACCAGAGGCCACAGTTATAAATTATAAATATGGAAAAACAAAATGTGCAGATCCGGTCATAAAAATTGTTATTATTCTGGTATTTATTTTTTTTTGCTCTTGTACTTTCATTTGAATTCATTGACTGTTCTCAGCCATTTGAAACATTAATTGTTTTAGTGGTACCATGAAATCTACATTGAATGTCATTTCATTTTAGCTTTGCTTGTTTGAAGTGTCAAAATACTGTTGTTGTTGTTGTGTTTTCTGAAATATTTTAAGTGTAAATGAGAAATGAAATATTTATGAGGGTTATTTAAATGAATTTAAAATAGATTTTATTACCGTAGGGCTGTAAATGCTGTTATTCTGATAGAATTCATCATTTGTAATATGTGTATTTTCCAATACGTGTTTGTATTTGTAAATACTTTCCTTTTGGCAATAAAGCTCTTTTTAAAAAAATCCAAAAGTATAAATCTTTTTTTTTTGTTAAATGATGCTATGAACATTCTTACCACATGGCGGTGCTAATGAAACACAAGCTCTCACCATTATTATTAACTCTATTTAAATACAAAGCTGGTATATAAAATAGATTTTCTTTAGTCTGCTATTGTATTACATTACAGGCATATATTAAACTGTATTTTGTGATTATTTACCAAAAAACTGTTTCTTTTATATAAATAAGTTATTACCAATCAAAGCTATGTAGCACACTATAATCAATATCAAAATCAAATCATCATAATAATCAAAATCAAATCATTTTATCTGTTGATAATTTAGAATATTAAATGTTTTTAAAACTTTAAAATAATCCTACACAAATATAACAAGTTGACAAGTTAATGAAGAAGCAGTTGTGTAAAATCAACATAATTGTGGTATTTGCTGCTATCCAGAATAGTTTTTGTCCTCTTTATGCTATGCTATGCTATGAGGAAGGTCTGAGCATGTCGGAAGCAGGAAGTCCAAATTTGGTAAACACACAAGCTCATTTACAATTTGTAGTGTAAGAACTAAGAATAACCCAGGAAACCACTCATTACACCGACTCTCCCATTTCTATTCAAACACTTTTACACAATTTACCACTTGCGCCAAATGACCTCAAAGCTGGCTTTTATTTTTCCTTATACGGTGCATAGACGATTTCCTGGTTTTGGGACTAAGGAAGGATTTTCTTAAAATTTCCTTAAGTTTGTTCAAATAGAACATGATGATGAAACAAGTGTCTTATTGGCATCAGAGAAATATTCGAACTAATAGTCTTAAATCACCGGTGACTTAACGCTCCTTACAATAAAAAAAATGGAACCATAGAATCTGTTGAAACATTCTGAAACGTTGGAGTTTACCCACATTAAAGAAGTGTGTAGGATCATAGGTTTCAGCAAAAGCTTCATATCATGTTTAAGACCTTTCTTTGACATATCTTTCCTTGTTTGTTTGTGTTTGCCTTGTCATTTCCTGTGAGCTGATGGTTTTGATGTGCATAGACACAGGAAACTGAACACCCCTGCTTGACTTTACACATTACACCATTTGGCAATGCACTGTCTTCTGCGCTACAATTATGAATCACTCTGTTGGACTCTGCTGGAGTGCATCTCTCTGAAGGTGCTTTAACCTTTACATCTTCTTCTTGTTATTTCATTACTGATTGCGGTATTTAGAAAACCTTAGAACTCCCACTCAGATTTATGACAAATTGCATGTATTCTTTAAAGCCATTATTACACGTGCTGAGTCATATTAGTTTATGACTGGATAACTGGTGGTTGAAACAGAAATAGGGGATCAAGGGTGGGGGGGGATTATTTACGTTTACAGCATTTTGGTAGACTCCTTTATCCAAAATGACTTACATTTATCTCTGTTATACAACTGAGCAATTGGGGGTTAGTAGCCTTGCTCAGGGACCCAGCAGTGACAGCTTGGTGTTGCTGGGAATCAAAGCCCAATCTTCCAATTAATGCCTTAACCACTGAACTACCACTTTTAATATAGGGTTATGATATGGGGGGGCATAAAAAGGCCAGTGTGAAGTCATCAGAATTTTATAAAGATGCACCGAATTTTCAAAAGAAAAAAAAAAACAGACTATGAGCCGAAAATATATGTGTTGCTGCATCGCATCCACCAGCAGTGTTCAGAGCGCAGGTTTGGCTCTAGCTGTCATCATATAAGCAAACTAAGAGGCTTATATATAAAACACATCTGCCATTTCATGCATTCTTAGGGGCCCTAAGCAGCCTCTTAGTTTGCTTATATCTTACATCACTCTGTGCAGTGATGACAGCTAGAGGACATATATATATATATGTCAATCGTAATTGAATAAATATATGCAATAACCCAGTTAACCAGATTAAATGATTAACCACTCTTGATTATACATTTAACACTGGGGCTAATAGGGTTTACACACATCTGCTGTACAAAAACAAGACCAGCTACAGTTATAATAAACAAATAAATTGTAGAATTCTGGTTAAAATATTACTAAATATAAAATATAACCTATCTATAGGTTAAGAAATGAACACCACCGTAACTACCAAAACCATCCATTCATTCATTGTCTATACCCGATTATTTCTAATCAGAGTCTTGGGGATCTGCTGGAGGTGAAAAGCAGGGGTACACCCTGGACAGGTCACTAGTCCATTGCAGGGCCAAATACAGACAAACAACCACACACGCACTTACACTCACTCGTATGGGCAATTTAAAATCACCAATCAACCTAATATACATATTTTTGGACTGTGGAAGTTAACCGGAGTACCCAGAGTAAACCCACACAAGCACGGGGAGAACATGCAAACATGCTAGAGGTAAAAACCTGGGGCTTTCTTGTTGTGAGGTAACAGTGCTAACCAGTAAGCCACCATGCTTCCCTACTTAAAACCAATAATGAGTTATTCTATTCTTATTGAAGTGTCAGGGTAGGAGCTGTTATATAACAGTGATAAAGGCAATACTAGTGTTAGCATTTATGAACGAGCTGTAAGTTTTCTGGCTGTGGAAATCTTCATCTTTATGCCTTCTGAGAAGCTGCTCACAGACTTAATACACTAAGATATTCTATTTCATTTTTAACCTCCAATAACCTTGCACTGATCCGGAGAACAGCGTTCTTGCCTATTCACTACAGTATAGCCTACACATATGTGTTAAAAGATGTTTGCCACACGTAGATTAGGTTGAGGTGGTGGAAAGGCTTGGTTATAATGTCACCAGGAGATGCAGCTAAAATCCCCTGTCATGGGGGTAATGGAGTACAATATCGAAAAGGAAGGAAACAGGGATGGTTTCAGGCACAGAACAGAAACGGAAAGATGCTGTGTAGGCTAGAGAGCACTTTGTGTTTGGGCCAGACACTGAGCAAAGAGGCTAGACAGAGTGTAGGTAGAGTTAATGTGTTAAAAAGAAGGAATCCACATCTTTACCAAGAATTGGTGCATTTAAACTACATGATATAACCTCAACCTCCACCTAACACTTACATCTGAAACACCTTACACCTCAGTTTGCTTTATTTCCATGTTTATGTTATATTGATATGCATATCAGTGCTGAATGACTCATCTGGAGTTAAAAGGAAGTTTAGTTTAGTGTACTCTGTGTGCCATGTGCTGTTAAACATAAAATTTTGATCTTTTTGAAGCCTAAAATCTTAAAGCAATTATAGAACAGACAGAACATTGCCACAATTACCGAGTTTATCTATTGCTTTACACCACTTCCTGTTTAAAATATAAACATTATGTAGACACAGAAAGAAACCAACATTAGAAAATATATTATGTATATGTATTATATTTAAGACCGGGGTTTGATCCCCAGCATTACCAAGTTACCACTGTTGGGCCCCTGAGCAAGGCCCTTAAGCCCCAATTGCTCACTTGTATAGAAGAGATAAATGTCTGCCAAATGCTGTAAATGTAAATGTTAATTCAGGAACCTTCACGATTGTAAACTTTAAGATTGTACAGGGAAGTACTTTAAAACTTCCCAAAGAATATGCCTTTACGTTTTGACATTTGGGGAAATTTAGTAAAACCACTCTAGAGTCTAGACCTAAGGAAAAAAAAAATAATAACTATTTGTACCAACTTAAAGGAAAAGTTTAGAGAAGAAGAGAGTAAGTTATTTGTGACTATTCCTATGCTTATTAGTCTAAATATATGTTCGGAAAAATTTTAAAGCATCACCGATTCTCCTAAGTGTTCATTTAGCTAATTAACACTGTATAAAGCTATTATAACATTGTTCCTTTTAAAATATATCTGCTCGTCTGTTTGAAAAGGAAACAAACAACAAAACAGAAACTAGAAAAGTTTTATAATTAGCATAGTTGTTAGCATAGCATAGCATAGTCTAGCATAGGAGATTCATGCTAGACTTCAAAGCATTTTGAAAATTGTTAAAGGAGAGTGTGATTAATGATTGCATGGCTGTTGTTCAGGCTCAATAATCACAAAAAACAATAGGAAAGCGGTAGTGTAGTGGTTAAGTTGTTGGACCGCTAATTGGAAGATCAGGGTACGATTCCTAGCACCACTAGGTTGCCACTGTTGGGCCCCTGAGCAAGACCCCTTAACCCCCAATTGCTCAGAGATAAATGTAAGTTGCTGTAGATAGGAGTGTCTGCCAAATGCCTTAAATGTAATGTAAATGTAAATTGACTCACGTGACCTTGACCAGAAAACCCAAATTTACCCACCAGGTTGGACGCCATTCATTTCATGTTGAGCAGGGATGTCAAACTCAATTCCTAGAGGGCCAAAGCCCTACAGAGTTTAGTTTCAACCTTATCCCAAACCACTTAGCACAGATTTTTTTAAACAAGCCTAAAAGATATGATTAGTTGAATGACTATACCGGGCAGTGGCCCTCTAGCAACTGAGTTTGACACCTCTGCCCTAGAGAGACATCATCCAAAGTGGTGTGACAGGCCACGATGTCTGGCCCATGGATGTAGTGTAGATGGAGACTCACCACTGTAGCTGAAGCAAATTTAATAGGTTGGAAATTAGGCAGTGCAAAAGATCTCAAACTGTGCATGCTTTATACAGTGCAGTGGTCAGTGTCAGTGGTCAGTGTATTCCGTTCGCCTGTGTGTTGTGTTGTGTTGTGCTGTGTTTTGTTGTATGAAAAGCAGGTTGGTCACAAATGTCCCGATCAAAGTTACCGTTGTTTTGAGTGAGGCCTTAGTCTGCTACATATTTTCCATGACTGATCCAACATCAGCATAAAAGTAGCTTTTACCTGGCCCTTTTGCTATCTTGTTTCAGGGAGAAGTGGGCGGCTTTCAATTCCTAAAAGGTCATGGAAGTTAGACAAGAACGAAAAACCCGTCGTCACATCCTCCCGGAGAAGTACCTCACCTCAAATTTCTTCTTCTGAGCACCCGTCTGATTTGACACACTAATTATAATGTAGCTCGGCTTACAAAACCAACAACAATAAAAAAGAAGAATGCGATTTTTTTTCAACTATATGATAATTAATACAAACCCACACAAATTATTACATCCCTTAAAATATCCCTAAATGAAGTAAGAACTTGTTTTGGTTCCCCCGAGAGGTAATTAATCAAATCAAATTGAGCAGTTCTTTCTAGGATGGTTTTATTGTTAGTCAAATACCTAGAGGATAAAAAGGTTGTAAATCAGGGCATGCTGTGACATTCAGTACCTTGCAAAACCTTTAAACATCAGGAGGTTTCGGTACCAGTTATAGCTGGTGATGTAACAGGTTGAAACCATGTCAACTTTCCTAATCTACTTTGGCAGCCAGTCCCAGTAGGTGAGGGAAGCACCAAGTGCCACTTTACCCCACACACTTTTTTTTAACAGATGTTTATATGTCAGTTTTTTTTGTCAGATTATTTATTACTGGGGATTATTTTATATGTCAGATTATTTACTGGGGATTATTAATTAAAACAAATAGCATGAAAAACAAGAGAGACCGAAAGAGGAAGAGAAAGTGAGATTAAAAAGGAAAACAGAAACAAACCAAAAAAAACACACAAATGTACAGTAAAATGAATTTCACTGTCTCATGAGTGAGAGTAAGAAAAGGGGAAGGCTGGCTGGAATCTCCAATGGTAAGTGCCTGTGCTGTTATGGCCACATGTGCGGAAGTTGATGATGAAATGAACTGAAAACTGAAACTGGTTTTAATTTATTTTTTCACTGCGATTAGTTTTACAGGTTTAACCTGCTGAATCAACCACTATTAAATCCATACGGCGTTATTTATTTTATTTGCTATACAATTACATTTTTTGTTTTGTCTGACTTTGAAAGCAGAGCGCATGGTTAGAGGAAGGGAATCTCTGGCTCATGTGAGTCATTACCTCACTCAGGGAACAAAAGCCTGCAAGCTAATGAATGCTGGATTTCAGCCAAGATGTGAAGCAATACTCTTCCTGATGTCTTTCAACTTTGTATTTCAGTTTTAAAAAATACTGTCATAATATTATGGTTTATTGTAATGACTACAAGAAATTAGTATGTTATATACAAGCAAAAGATTGAATTATCCTTTTAAATCTGCTCGACTTTCTTATAGTCCCGCAGTGCTACATTTTAAAGAGACCAACGTTATTAATTAATAAATAATCAATTTTAATAAGAATTAATCCTAGAAATTTAATAAATATCTATGTAAACAATGGACAAATACTCCTAATCATTTTTTTTATTTGAGACTAATACAAAAGCAAAATTAATTCAGCATTCATTCTTTTTGAACACTGCGACTCAATAAAAACTTGAATAAAAAGATTTTATTTGTTCTAGTTTTTATTTTCCTTAAATAAAACTTAATTGATGCACAATACAATTATCTACGCCTACAGACAGCCCCAAGTTACAACAATATTAAAAATAGGTAGGATAAAACACAACAAACACAAAGGTGAAGGACTGTAATTACTAACCCTGTTCCCGATGAATTTGTCACAAACCAGTCTAGTCAGGTAAATAGATTAAGTGGGAAATAATTGGTTTCAGGGGAAAAATGGTGTCAACGGGAACTGTGAATGGGTTGATGAATAACAGTGGTTGACATTTACATTTGCAGCATTTGGCAGACGCCCTTATCCAGAGCGACTTACAATATTCTTTGTTATACAACTGAGCAATTGGGGGTTAAGGGCCTTGCTCAGGGGCCCAACAGTGGTGGCTTGGTCGACCTGGGAATCGAACCCACAACCTTCGGGTTGGTAATCCAACACCTTAACCATGAGCCACCACTTCCAACATACATTCAAAACTCAAACCGATTATAAACTAAACCAATTTAAGATTAAACCTTACCTTGACTTATTAAAAAGGCAAATGATCTGTGATCAAAGTCTATTTTTTAATCAGTTGAATATATTCTGGAGTGTAATATGTTCCCAATATAATATAATTTTTCAATCTTCTAGTGGGAAAATAATGATAATGAGGGTTTAGGATTCATGCTATATTTCTATTAAAAATCTAAAACATTTCTCAGTATTAAGTATTGCTATTATTGGCCTTCTGAGCCTGCTGTAACTTGCCGGTTTAGCCATGACGTCAGTAAGTATGAATGGATGTCTTTCAGTGTCATGTACAGAATTCCACAACTTCAATAGGTGGGAAATTTGGTTTCTTGTGTTCTAAAGGAATCTATAGTTTATAACGCATGTCTTTTGCAGGAACCATTTTATTATATCAATTAATTCGATTATAATACTAGTGACAGCAGGTGTATAATAACCTTGAAAATATAAAAATGTAGGTAATATTAATCCCTGAGTATTTCCCACAGGGTCTGTTGGACACATCTGTGAAGTTTGCACAGACAAAAGGCCCTCTTGTCTATACAGTAAGACAGTAATGACCTCCTAAAACGTCAGCAGAGTTGGTTCCAACAGCTTAAGTTCTACTATATTAGTGAAAAATGAGACATGAATGTACAGCCTTTACAAGCTATGGTGTGTCCAGGTATAGAGATATAGTGGAATGAGGAAGCAGTAGCACTTAATAACACATGTACACATGTAAAGAGAAAAACTACATTTTACACAAAAATATATATGTGAAATTAGGCTAAAATGCATGAATTTCAGAGGAGTAAAATGCATTACTGGGTGATTTGGATTCAAATTTGGGTTGTTGTGTATGGGGGCAAATTTCATTTTATGAAATTTCATTTTAAGAATACCCATGTGACCATGCCCCTGATAACAGATTATTTGGGTTTTTTTACACAGTTACAAGACTAAGATTCTATCACAATTAGGCTATTGGCAATTCCAAGTCACTAGCAAAATTCCTCATTATACAGAATTCATCACCGGGGAGACATTACTAAAATTCCTAACATGATTGGGAACCAAAGTAGTCTAAAGAATGCTTTTACTATGAATTTTACTACTGTACTACTGACCGCCCTGCATGCCAAGCAAATGGCTATGAATATTTATAGTACATTAAGGTTTAAACTTAAGGTTTAAATCAACTAAATCACTGATATGTTCAGATACTTTTATAAATACTGATCAGTGTTTTTAGTTGTCGGTTTAGAAGTAATTCTGTCAGTTTAGAAGTAATTTTTCATGAATCATTATAAAGGATACTTAAACCTGGGAATATACACAAGTAAGACAATAAAACTAAAGTCTTAATAATTTATTATCTGTAGAAACTGCCTTTTTATTAGGGGCTATAAGTTATCAGGTTTACATTTTTCTTTTCGTTAACACTGCAGTTGAAGCATGTTTGCAGATATTTCACATATGTAAAGATTGAGTCCATTTCTGGACATATTAAAATATTTGAAAAAGACGGTATATGATTTTTTTTACTTCTATGCTACTTTATTGGTTGCATATATGTTTAAATACTGACTCCCCAAACCTGTTTGCATACAGGCAAACATTAGCGATTCTCTCTCACTGTGTGTGAGTGTGTGTGTGTGTGTGTGTGTGTGTGTGTGTGAGTGTGTGTGGGAGGGGTGGAGGTTGTGAGAGTGTCGGCATGCCTGCGAGCAAAATTGTTCTTTCCCTTTTCAAACCGACTTTTGCTCCCCTGACATCACTGGACTTTCCCTTCTTTCTGATATATATTTTATGAATCCAGCTCCATGATCACATTCAGTTCACCACACTTCCCTTCAAATATAACCCTGACCAGGTTGTGGGTCCATCTGAAGGCTGGCATTGTTATAATAAACTACACTACGCGCAACATTAGGAGACCAAATACAAGATGGAGAACCAAAAGGTGACAGCAGCCGACATAGAAGCCGCTTTGGGGGAAGTTTACCAACCTACTGTAGAAACTGTCAAGCCATCCAGATCTTGGACTTGGACGATAGTTGGCGTTGTGGTCTTGCTTTCTCTCGGTGCTGTAGCATCTCTCTGTTTTGCATGGCATTTCACGGTAAGTCTGAAGCCACATTAAATACTTGTTTATACATCTAAAAGTTTTAAAAAGGGAGATAAGGCAAAGCGGAACAAAGATAATAAAAGTGCTTTTGATGATTTTTTTTCCACAGAAAAAGCATCATGATGAGCCTGTCAGGCAACAACAAAGCACCACAAGCACGGGTAAGAAACCAGACATTATTCATCAAAACTGTCTAAATCATGTAGCCGTAGATGTTTATCATATGTGGGCTAGAAAGACCAACAAAGTCTCTCTGTCTGTTGTAGATGTATCAGGTCCTCAGAAAATGCTTACACAGATTGCCAAGAGTACAAAGGCAGCCATTCACCTCCATGGTAAGTTACTCATTAGTCACTGGTCTTGACTTCAAATAAAGTACCAACAGTGCAAATGTTACAGCATTTAAAAAATAATAATAATAATAATAATAATAATAATAATAATATAACTAAGTAAAGTAGAATAGCATATAATTCTGCAGTTTTTAAGTATAAATCTAGGCTTAAAATTAAAAGTGATTATTGTAAGGTAACTCCTTATACATAAGCCATTTTAAGCAAAGTCTTTATTAACAATCTACTTTTATTATATATATAACTATTGAAAACTATTCAAGACACTTTATGTCTGCATGCCATACAGGATATCCTAAGGATATAACACTTTAATCAAGACATCGAACCTCAGTAACCTTAGTAAAGACTTGAATGACAGGATAAGATGAGAGACGATACTTATTTATGATTCTTACCAAAAAATCCCTGATCATTACAGCTTCCGATCGGCTCCCAGAGAAAAGTTCTCCACGTTGGATGAGCGATGTGGACCAGTCCTTCACTAAAGGAGGTCTCAGGCTGGAGGACAACAGCATCCTCATTCCCCACGATGGCCTGTACTTTGTCTACAGCCAGGCGTCATATAAGCTGTTTTGCAAGTCAAACGAGGAAGACAACGAGGAAGAGAGCAGCAACATCCATTTGAGCTACAACATTCGGTGGTCGTCTCCCACATCCCCATCGAAAACAAAGCGGTTTCTGCTCAGTGGAGTCAAAACCATGTGCCAAACCAAAGTAGAGGAGCAGATGAACGGACATACTGTTTATGATTCCATCTATCTTGGTGCTGTCTTTCAGCTTTATAAGGGGGACAAACTGTCAACCGAGTCTAACCATCTTGCTGACATCGTTGGACGCAGTTCCAAAACCTTTTTTGGGGTGTTTGAGCTGTAAGAACTTTAAGGCTGCTTCCTGAGAAGGATACTTGCTAAGCAATGTGTAGAAAATATTGTTTTATGTTAAAACACTGCTGTTGCATTTCTTAAAGTGGTCTGTAAAAATGAATCACATGAGAAATGTAAAATTGAATTACTTTCGTAAATGTAAAAGTTGTGCATGTGATACAGTGTATCAAAGTGCTGCACAGTTCTCCATTGTATTCGGGTGTAATATTTAGCTTGTGAAATGGCGACCAAACTGAGAAATAGGAGAGAACTACTCCTCTATACTCTTCTTAAACCAGCATGTTAAGCTTGTAGGTTATAAACTGAAAAAAAAACCTGTAGCTCACTACAGAGACTCTTCGTGTACAAGATGAATGGTGTAATGAAAGCACAGTTTGGTTTAGTGTTCTGATTGAATGCATGCATCGTATTTATTATTGTATTTTATATAATGTATTTATTCATTAATTGCTATTTATTATTGTTATTGTATTTATTTAACATATGTGAAAAAATAAACCGCAGCAGCTTTTAAATCTGATCTTCATTCTACTGTTTACTCCAAACTAATGTATAATAGACGTTAGAAAAGTAAAGTGTTGGGGCAATAAATAAAGAATAATATAGATCTTATGGACTCTTCAGTCAAACATATGTGTAAGTTTTAAACCTGAATAAAACTTCCCTTCTGAGATAAGGGTACTTTTTAGAGGTAAGCTTTATGGTTAGAGCTCACTGATATAGTTCACACAGCTTATATTAAATATAGCAAGCAGCTTAGTTTCAGCTGGATGGCTTGTAAATACTTCCATTTCTTTAGGGAAGTAAGAATAACAAAAAAAGAGAGAGAGAGAACAGTTTGGGTGAGATGTAATGGAGCCCAACAACTGCCCAAACCATCTCTCCATATAGCTTCCTTTTGTGGTAATCACACATACTAAACTGTAGCTGTAAGACTTTATTTTAGGAAACATATTAAGGTGTTAATTCCGGTTGTGTTGTTTTATCAGTTACAAAGAAATTTACTCTACATTACAATGTTGTAGACATTATTTATAAATACTTATATAATTAATATGACAATAAAATGTTATTTTTTATGATAATCTGCATTATTTGCATAAAATAAATAATCAGGTAAGTTTGTATTAGTTTATATAAACAGTGTGTATGTGTTATATTAGTGAGTGTAGGCAGCATCAAGTGACTTGTGAAGTTTAAGAGATTATAAAAGTCAATGATGCAACAACTTGTTTTATATTCTTAATTCACATACAAAATCATTTACATTTGCTCTTTCAGTATTAGTGAGTTTGAGTATTACTATTATTCCTTATTCAACAGTATTAGTGAGTTTGAGGCATTGTTAGGCGAGGAGGAATTGACTTTATGAGCTCAGGGGTTTTGTGCACAGAGGCTTTGTCTTGCTAGAACAGTGTTTGAGTCTTTTAGTTCCAGTGAAAGCATATCTTTCTTCTAAGACAAGGGTGGGCAACCTGCGGCTCCGGAGCCAAATGTGGCTCCTTCATCCCTCAGCTGCGGCTCCCTGTGTCTTTGGGAAAAAAAATTTGAGAATAAACAATTGATTTGAAATAAAACATTGCATTAACCATCTAAAATAAATCATTTAAATGGCTATTATTTAGCAAATAAATATTTTACATTGTTTAGCACTCTGGAGCGGACTAAATTTTGGTTTGTATTTATTAAATCAATACAAGGATCACTCGAATGAACGTTAATTATTTTGTGAGACAATATACTTCATCCCAGCATTTTTCCGGAGTTCAAAATGTCTTTTGTTGCATGCAGACAAAATTTTCGCTGTAGTAGTTTGTTAATTTTATAAACACAAAACACAATAGTCTTTTTTATACATTGCATAATGGTAGAAAATGATATATGCAGTGTTTTCTGTTGAGTGTTATGGGTTGCTGATTCCTGTTCTATAACATTCCAAAAACAATGTGCTTTTAACTTTCTGGCAAAAGTTGAGGAAATACACACTTATGGGTGTTCCGGTAATGTGTTAAAAATCTCCTATACTGTATGTCATACCTGACACAAATACACTTAAATTAAGAGCCAATACAATAATTTATGAACAGTGTCTTAGTAATTCATTGACGATAATTGATATCTGTTTCTTTAAGTGTTCTCGCTACAGATTTTTTTTTTTTTTGCAAAAACAATTTAAACCCGTGATTTGTACCGACCCTAAAGCAACTGATGCATATAAGAAAAAAGGCAAGCTGTGTTCATGCTTTGGTCCACAGCCAACGGCGCACTTCTTATCTTACAGACCACAGGATCTGACATCATATTGTTTACTTCCTGCCACTTCCTAATATTGTAATGCAAAATGAAGTCATTGCTGTCTAGTCAAAAAAGGCAAGTCATAATTATCTAACAAAAATGAACTTTGCCGGTAATACCGTAAAATATACAACATATTTATTAGCCGTTTATAATGTGGTGTAGAATGTGTGTGTGTGTGTGTGTGTGTGTGTGTGTGTGTGGTTGATGTAGGCTCATGAGGCCCTCTACAGGACACACTAAAGTCTTGGAATGGTCCAGTATGAAAGTGTTTTAAATGTAACTATCTATACAACTAACATGCATATGTACATTAATAATAATAATAATAACATTAATAGTAGTAATAATAATAATGGGAAGATAAGAAGTTATATAGATAGGAAGTCATTATTGTTGTTTGAATTATAAATAACAAAATTACAGGGAAAGTAAGGAAAATGACAATAAATATCCTTCTGGAATATTTTCTTAATTTCCTGTATCGCTAGTGAATTAAATCCATGTCTAGACAACATTTAGAGTCAGTGCAAAATAATGATATTTTATTAAACTATAAAGTTTGCATATAGATAAAAGATTATTGTATTATTGTATTTACAATACATATAATAATTACAAATAAATTACCCAAAAATGAAAGAGGGCTTAAAATATTAGGTTTTATATGGAATGGTTTTGAGTATATCTAAGTTGTAATATACACATATCTGATTAATAAACATGTATAATATAGAGTGATAGTATAATTACATACCCTGAGCTAAATTAATGAATACACTGTTTACATGCTTTAGGGACATTTTGCTATGTCGTGCTATGTTATATAGGTTTGGCTAAGCAGTTATACAAAAAAACGTGACACAATTTCTGAGTGAGCTTTCAACAATACAACAGGACATGTTGGATCGACCCAAAGCATGAGAAATGGTTAACACCACTGTAAGGTTCAACATTGTGTTATCATGGACAACACACAAAGACCGAGTACTGAAATATTGCACAAGATGAGAGTTAGTTTCATTCAAATCATTCATACATCAGCATAATAAGCAAATTATTTCTCTTTTCTCTGTGAATAACACTACCTTGCAGACACAGACATACTGTATCTATCTTAAAAGTGCAGAGTAAAGGGTGAGGATAAGGCTTATTGTTTGTGCTATATCTAAAATGGACTAGTTTTTTTTTTTTATGGCAACATTGACTTTCATAAAAATATACATCAGTGGAACATTTTCACCATTAATTGTGCACGGTGCTCTTATTATGTGTTTAATGCTTGTAGCAGGTGATTTAGTACTGCAGGTGTGCCATTGCAACCTGTAAATATTAAACCAAACTCTAAAAACTAAACACGATGGAAAAAAATTACAACACAGACCAACAATCCTGTGCAAAAACGAGAAAAAAGATGAATGTTTTAGACTGAACAAAAATATAACTAAAAAGACAACAGAACTGAAAAGTAGATGTTGTTCTTCCGATCCAAACTTAGATTTTAGAAAGCAGGTTAATATTAGAAAAAAATCTGTAACAGAACTGATTAGGGGTGGATTCGCCCAAACTACTGTCCCCTTAACATACCCACTGTCTGCTCATTTTCCGTCCTATCCTTATCCTTATCCTCAAATCACAGACTGGGTATGAAAGTTTATTTATGTCTATAAATGGTAACAACTGGAAGACTTCGACATTTCAGGAAGAAGTGGAACAGTCAAGCAACGCTTTTTTTTGCAGTAAATAAATGACGGCCCTTTGTTGATTGCTCTAAATATCAATTTCACTTCTGTAAACCTAGGTTCTTCCCCTGCCAAAGGGATAATGCTCTTATTCTCCAGAGGGACTCCCCCAAATCAAGAGGGTTAAATTAAAGAAGGAAAGTGACATTTCGTATTATTATGTTTCACTTCTTAGATGTGCATTTAAACAAACTGTCCCTCTCTTTCTGTCTCTCTTTCTTTCTGTGTTTCCCTTTCTCCCTTTTCAGTCTCTCTCTCTCTCTCTCTTTCTTTGTCTGTCTCTCTCTCTGGGTTTCCCTTTCTCTCTCATTTTCTCTTTCTGTGTTTCCCCTCTGTCTCTCTTAGTCTCTCTCCCAGTCTCACTCTCAGTCTCACTCTCAACTTTTTTGTCTCTGTTTTTCTGTCTCTCTCTTTGTCTCTCTCTTGCTCTGTCTCTTTCTCTGTTTCTCTTGTCTCTCTTTCTGTCTCTCTCTCTCTTTGTCTCTCTCTTGCTCTGTCTCTTTCTCTGTTTCTCTTATTGTCTCTCTTTCTGTCTCTCTTTCTGTCTCTCTCTCTCTTCTCTCTTGGAACTTAAACTTTACTCCAACTTTAAAAAGATTATTATATTGTCTGAATTAATTCTTATGAGTCCAGTCTTTAGCCATTCTGGACGTTGAAAAAAAATCCTTCATCTAAGATTTTAAAAGCATCTCTCTCTCTCTCTCTCTTTCTGATTTTCTCTCTCCCTCTATGTGTTTTTCTCTCTTCTCTCTGTTCTCTGTTGAAAAAAACATTCTTTAGAAAAATAATTAACAGCATTTTTTAAAACATATTTATTTATTTAGTCAGCGTTTTCTGAGCGTTGTTTAAAATGTCAAGTCAAACTTTAAAACGAGTTTTCTCTTATCTCTGTTTAGTTTTCTTTTCTTTCTGATCTCTTCATCTCTAATGCCTCGTCTCTCTCCCATCTTCTCTTCTAAGTCTCAAATGCTGTGCCTCTCTCATCTCTGCTCTGTGTTTTCTTCTCTTTCTTGTCTCTCTCTTGCTTGTCTCTTTTTGTTTCTTTTTCTCTCTCTCTCTGGTTTCACCTCTGTCTCTGTCTCTCTCTTTGTCTCCTCTCTTTCTGTCTCTCTCTCTCTTCTCTCTCTCTCTCTCTCTCCCATCTCTCTCGATTATTATATTTTCTCCCAGTCTCACTCACTAAGCCTCATCACTCTTCCTGTCTCTCTCTTTCTGTCTCTTCTTTGTCTCTCTCTTTGTGTCCTTCCCCTTTCTGTCCTCTCTTTCTTTTCTCATTGTTGGAATTAGCTAAAACTTAAGTCCTTCGATTATTATATTTTTGAATTATTTAAGTCCTTCATTAACATTTTAAAAAAAATCTCTCTCTCTCTCTCTCTCTCTCTCACTCTCTCTTTCTGTTTCTCTCTGTCGGTCCCTCTCTTGCTTGAGTTCTCTCTTTTTTTCCGAAGGCTAAGTGTTTTGTGCTTTCTTGTGGGTGCAGGAAAGAAAAACGTAAAACTTAGGCAAACTCTACGTAAAACTACACAGTAGAATATTGGTATTAACTTTGATACAGTGGATACACATAGGATGTAGAATGGAATTGTACTATATTCAAACACATACTGGCAAAGTTTGCTAAAAACTCTGGAGTAAAGTATGTATTAAAACTTAAGGTGTTGAACTACACAATGTTAACTTACATGAACCTATTAACACACTGTTTATCTCCAGTTCTGCCTGGCTCATTTGTAGAGAAGAGGCAGTCGGCTGTTGTGGCAGTGATTCCGGCTAAGATTTCCTTCTCCCTGGTAAAGGCTGGAATTGTTGGACAAGGAGGGCGGCACAGAGTGTTGCCCTGTGCCGGGCGTGTAGCCAGGAGGCTCAGATGAAACCAGAGGTGGGACACTGTGGTTCTGGTTTTGGTTCTGACAAGATGCTGGTTTTCGGGCCCGGAGAGCCTGACGTTCTGCTAATTGGTGTCGTAGTTCTGTTACACGTTCCTCTTTCTGTAACAAATATAAATAAATGTATGATGTGGAATTTAGCTTTAAATACAGGTAAAGTGATTCTGAAACCTTGTATATGGGTAAAGTTATATCTTCGACAGACTGCGGGTTTGAACCTCAGTGATATCTCGGATCCAATAGTGCAAAATTAACTCTGCTCTCAAAATAAAAGAAAGCTGTCACTCCACTGTCACTCACAACAATCCAGTGTGACTATTTCTTCAAGTGTGCTTTGCTTCCCTGTTGCCCAGATGTGGAGGTTGCCTTCTGGTGTAAATTGATAAACCCCAATTGGGGGCAGGGCCGGCTCTAGACATGGGCATGGGTGGGCTGAGCCAACCCAAATGTCTGTCTTGCCCACCCAAAATTTAGTAAAGACAGATGTACAGATACTATCTATCTTTTTACACATAGTGTAGTTTTACGGGTTTTGAAAAAATGTTTAACCAATTTCTCTTTTTAAAATATTACTTAAATATTTAATTTTTATTTGGCTCAAACTTTTTAGATTATTCTGAATGTTGAAAAAATCCTTTATTTAACATTTTTTAAAAATATTTTGTTCTCAAAATTGCCCACCTGTTATATCTGTCTGCCCACCTTTCTATGGTTAGCGGGAACCGAGCCTGATTGAAAGAATAATGGAGTAATTCGAGAAAAAAAGCATGTTTAAACTTTTCCCGATTACATCATCTACCAACTGGGGCTGAAGGAGTATGCACATACTTCCACTAAGACACATGTTATCCTGCTTCATACGTCTTTATATATATATATATATATTTGTGTGTATGTGTGTGTGCTTGTGTGTGTTTGTGTATACAAAAGCATACTTTGTAGGATAAAAACACAAAAGAGATGCTAGACATGCCTCCTGAATTATCTTCTGGAGTTCTCGATTTTCCCTCTCGAGCTGCCGTGATTTTTCTTCATCATTGTTATTGGTAGATGATCCCGTCTTCAGTGTGTCCTGCTGCTCAGACTGCCACTCCCCACGCATGATCAAACGCCGCATCTACAAATCAGGGGGAGAAACCATTAGTCAAACTCATGACAAGACTACAGAAACATGTTGAGTAAATGAGGGAGCTACAAAGCAAAAAACACCTTAAGAGAACAGATAAGCAACAGTGTAAAGAAAACCTAAGGCTGGGCAATAATGTTCTATGAGTGGTTATGGCTTGCACACCTTGGGCACAAATAGCACGACCAAAGTGATGTAGACTGAGAACACTATAGCCAGGGAGGCAAAGGCAAAAGAGGCATCCTGCTGAGAGGAGAGAATCATCGTCACAGGCGCTGTGATCATACAAAGTACCTAGAAAAAGCGAGAGAGAGCGAGAGAGAGAGAGAGAGAGAGAGAGACAGAAAGGGGAGATAAAGAAAGAGAGAGAGAGAGAGAGAGAAGGGGAGAAAGAAAGAGAGGGGGGGAGAAAGGTTATTTTAATTAACTGTACATAATTAGACCTACATCATGCCCTTTTTGTCTTTGAATACATGCATAAAGAATCAGAAATTCATTATAAAACCTTCCGCTACAAGTCTAATTTAATGACTTATCGACTATATGTTTTGTTTAATTTTTCTTCCATATCAACTAGAAACAACATAACCCAGAGCTAATAAAAAAACAGCATTGAATGCATAAATAATAAAATCTGCTTCCTAAAAAATTATGATCAAAGCCAGTTTTTAAGCAATAATTATGTCTGAAAAGACCCTGGACAAAAGTATGTGGACACTTAATCATATTCTTCTGTGCCTGACGAATATCCACAACAGATTTAGTTTTTATTGTCAGGTGTTATAACATAATATATATTCCCCTAGAAACGACTTTGTAGCTTGACCGGGGGGAATTTGCGCCTATAAAGCAGCAAGAAAATTATTGGGGTCAGCCACTGACGTTGAGTGAGGAGGACTGGTGTAAACTTGGTGTTGCAGTTCCTCCCAAAGGCGTACAGTGAAGTCAAGGCTCAGTGAAAGAGACTTAAGATCTTTTAAGTCAACCTTGGTAATCCATGTCTTAGAGGTGTTGTGCAGGGGCTTTTCCAGTGAAGAAAAATCTTAATGCTGTAGCATACAAATATACAAAGGCCACGCGTGAAAACGGAACACTTCTATACTACATAGTATGTGAAACTGAGTATGCGATGCAAGTAGTATACCTGAATCCTTATCATGCGAATTACAATATGTGAAAAGTTCCTTGATGACCTACTACCGGATAGTTTGCTGAATAAAAACACATAATTCCTTGCAATTAAATTACATCATTCAGGTAAAACAACTTTATATTTGTGCTGTCAAGTATGTTACGTGACAATAATAAAATAGTGGATGTAGTACATCTGAATTTCATTCAAACTACCCATAATCATACTATATACTTGTGGAAGTATGTACATTACTTACTTAAATGTAGCACATACTTTATAGTAGCGCAAAATACATACAAAGACCTAAAAAGTACCTCCTATGGGCAAGATGGTGAGATGCATTCACATGCTTTAGTCCATATAGTTAAGATCTATTCAAAATAGTGCAGCTTCAGGAGCTTTTACAAAAGAAGACCTGCAGGTGACATCTAGGTTTAAAGAATTATTAATTCATCCTCTCTACCTGCTTATTCTCTAATTTGGGGTCACTGGGATCTGCTGAAGCCTATTCCAGCTGTCTCTAAAAGAGAGAAAGGCAGAATGGGTACACTCTGGACAGTTCACCAGTCCATCAGAGGGCCACACACACACTTCTATGGGCAATTAAGAATCACTAATTAACCTAACATCTATTTGGAGTGTGGGATGAAACCGGTGTACCCGGAGTGAACCAACACAAGAAAGGCCCCTGTCCGGGAATCGAACCCAGGCCTTCTTGCTGTAAGGCAACAGTGCTAACCACTAAGCCACCTTGCTGCCAGATCTAAAATATAATTAATACTGAAATGTGTTCAACTTAACGTCCAAAGGAAAAAAGCTGCTATTTACAGCTCACTCTTAAAACCTAATTAAAGAAGGACACAACAGAAAAGCTGAATACACATCAAGACAAGATTGTTTGGCATCTAATTTGTGTTTACTTTTACACATATTCACAGAAGACTCATGTTCTCACAACCAAACAACTACATTAACTTCAGAAAAAAAATGTGACTAAAGGAAACTTAAGAGATCTGAAATGTTATTCGATGAAACTGAAATCTTATGCAGGTGTCAAGCGCTGCAGCCACCCTCATGTTTCAGTCAAGTGTTTTCTTGTTTTCTCATTAAACCCATTTTAGAGGGAGGGGATATGGAGAACGGTTTCAGTTATGCAAATCATTATACTCATTTATTACTGGAACTGCTTTTAAGCATCCAGTGCAGTAAGCTAGGCTCGATTTAAAAGAAGTCTTTGTTCAATTTAAAAGAATTTATGTTCATATAATTAACTCTGGTACAAAGCATCATAAAACCAAGATATGGTTATAATGAGGTCACACTACTTTAAAGAAATGCACTGTAGATTCTTTACACGTGCAATTTGTAAGGACCTATAATCATGAATACGTTTTAAAAAATATCATAGGAAATCATCTGTTGGCATATAATACTATAGACATGAAAATTGGATATAGTCTACTTGGATACAATTTTATTTCTCAAATTATCTGAGAGTTCTTAAAGCACCAAACCTTTCTAATACAAGATGCACAAATTTGTATGTTCCCATTAAGCTGCCAAACACATGAACATGATGTACAGCGGTTTTGGGGTGTACTAACTTTTTGTTTCCAGCTATTTTGACAATAATGGCTGTATGTTGACTTATTTTCAGAAACCAGTAAATCTATATAAATACTATACTATATAGTATAGTATAAATACTATACAAGCTGCACATTGACTTCTCTAAAATATATCCACATTTCATTTTTATAGTATTTTCCTTTTAGAAGATATACTCAAATGTTCGCTGACATTATTAATCATTATTAATGTATTAATAAATAACCTTCAAACCTGGTAGGTTATAAGTAAAAATGAAATACTTAAGAAAACGGCAAACTCTTAATGCTTTGTGCGTTTACTCTAATCTGAGCCCCTAACATCCTATTACAATACTGAACAGCAGTAAATTTCCAACTGGCCTCTGATAAAGAATGAATAGACTTTAGGGAGGCTTTAATTGAAGGCTTGGCTCAGGCTATAGATAGTTTAAATTATTTTAGACAGAGATAGTACTCTAAAACGAACATGTTGTGCCCAGCTAAACTTTACCAGCTTTACTACTTAGTAGCTCTTGTTTGTTCTAATGGAATTTAGTAATTTCCAAATTTACTAAACAATTATTAACAATTTTTATTATTTTTTTTAAATATTATTAGATGTTTCTTGTTTACATTCTTAAAGTTATAATATATCATGCTTATAAAATATTGACAGACAGTACCAGTCCATTAAATCAAGCCACATTCATTTTTTTGTATCATGTCCAGTTTGTAGATGATATGCTAGTATGATATCAGCAGTGGACAAATGCCAGGGCTGGAAATGGCAGAAACCAGCAATCGCACTCACAGCTACGTTGTAGATAGCCATGCCGACGGCTCGGTGGTCATTAATCTTCTCAGTAGAGATGGATTTGGTCTCATAGGCTAGGAAAATGCCCAGCAGCAGGAGCAGTCCCTTATAGCCATATACCACTCCTGAGGAGAAAAGACTGCGAATTTAGTATCTCTTTTTTGTGTTTTTGTAGAATCCAAACACATACAGCGTATTCAACACACTACTAAGCGGACAGGCAAGTCAAACCTGACAGAATGTTTTAAATCAAGATATAAAAAAATATAAGTAAAGTAATATACCATGTACTAATATATTTATTATATTAACAAGTATTCCTTTAGTTTATGTTAGTTAAGTTTGTGTTTTTACTGTGTAATATTATTAGTATTAGTATTAGTATTAGTAGTAGTAGTAATAATGTTATTATTATTAGTGTTACATGGCATGGGTGAAGCAAGAATAAAATTAAAGTTGACTATTTTTTATACCGTATTTTTGGTAGTTTTAATTTTTTTAAGAAGTGAAAAATAAACATATTAAAAACAAAGAATTGCAGACAAGCATGAAATTAAAAGGAATTAAAAATTAAAAGAAAAAAACAAAAAACAAAAGGACAGAATTAGCTTGTACTATCTTTTCACAGTATTTTTCTACTTCTTTTTTTAGCTTCTCATTTTTCTTCTCTACCAAATAAGCTATCAATAAAATATAATTAATTAAAAATGCTGCTTATATTTTCAGAAAATTATTCATGTCCTAGAAATCATAAAAAAAAACTTGTGGTGGGTTAGTAGTTAAGTTAAGTAGTTGGTTTGCGTCCTGCCTTGAAAGATTATTTGTAAACGTCTGTGGTGAAACGTCAGTATCGTTCCAGTCACGACTTCCTTTTCGCCTTTTACTTGAGCAATTTTTAGAGTTCCTTATAACTTTATCTACGCTGTAGCTCAAACATAAAAAACTCCCATTGAAACATCACACACCTTGTGGAAGTTTTTGACGCTACACAACTTTTTATAGAACAGCAGTAGCACTACAGAAATAATTATTTGACAGAGAATACTACTTTTCATTTCACAAAAAAATATTTTTTTTAAATTATTTTCATCCTTCCCCAGTTTAGTCTATTTGCAGTTAGCCTAAATAAATCTCCTTTATTAATGATTCGTTTCTTTAAACTAAGATGTTTTATTGATTTGCATGTGTTTGGCCTTTCTCATCTTGGTAATCTAGGCCGATGTCCCCCAGCACTGGCACGATTTATATAATTTTTCCACCCAAAAAGGCTTTTTTATGTTAATATTTTAGAATATAGATAGCAAAAACATGGCCAGACGAATACTGCTTATCTATATTTTATTAATATGTTGGACCTAAGAACAGAGATGATTAGTCTTAAGACTTTTGTCCCAATGCTTGCCACTGGATCACTGACATCTCTTTCTGGCAAAATGAGAACAAACACATTGACCTGCATCATTTAATCTCAGATTGCGGTGCTCAGATAGAAAAGAGATTTAGAAATAAGATGAAATAATACAAAAGACTAAAAGAAAAAGAGAATTTCAAATGAATAGGAAAATAAAAAAGGATAGTCTAGATGAAGATGAAAGAAAGTAGTAGTACCGAGCCATGTGTTCATCTTCTCTGAGCTGCAGTGCTCCAGTACAGGCTGAATCAAAAAATCCAGATCTCCTTTAGGGTCCTCTTTAGTGAACTTCTGCTTGAACAGACCACAAGAGGAGACAGAAAGGGAGGAAGCAAGTAAAACAGAGAAAGTGAAACAGAAAGAGAGAGACAGAAGGGGAAGTAGGCAAAAGGTATATATTATTAAATGCTTTTTTACATCATTGCAAAAATATGTCTGATGAAAGGAGGTTCAGCAGGGGTTAAAAGCATTATGTCTGGCCATCCAGGCAAGATCACGGAAAGTAGAAGCTCCATAAACTAATCTTTTCTTAAGCATAGAACGATCAGATGGTTTGAACTGGCCAAAGGAAAACTGGCTCCCCTACTAAGTCTGGTTTCTCCCTAGGTTTTAATCCCCATTTTGTCACCGATGGAGTTTTGGTTCCTTGCTGCTGTCGTCTCTGTCTTGCTTAATTAATAAGACTGCGTGTTCACGATTGTACTTTTTTATTAACATACGATTCTATAAAGCTGCTTTGACACAATCTCTGTTGTTAAATATAAAGGGGACTTGACTTAATGTTGCCCAGGGCATCAAGTGAGCCAGAACCTCCAGTTTTTCAGTTAATCCTATAGATATTTGAAACACCGCTACATACAAGTATAAATTGACATTTGGTGGCTTACAAACCCAGCAACCTACCAAACCAAACTGTTTTTACTAAACATTTATCTTAAGTCAGCTAAAGTTGTAACATGGCAGTCTGTATAGTAATCACTCAAGTAAAATAATTACTATTATAAGTTGTGAAAGAGTCATTTAAATGTCTATGAGCATGCATAACATGTAACAAAGTATATTAGTAGTGAAAGATTGCTAATTGGAATCAGATTTCAAATTCGACTCTCAGCACCAGCTAGCTGGCCCACAATGACATTAGCATTTTTCTGTCTGTTTTTCTGGTTGATCAGAGTAAAACTAGTACAGCCAAGCTTGACTAGCAAAACTCTGTCTGTACAGTTGAATTAGGATTTTTTTACGCCCACAATGGCTGACGAAGAAGGAAAAATTGACTTGGTCTTGGACATACTAAAAAAAATATGTTTTTAAGGTGGACTTCTCCAGAAAAGTTAGACATTAAGGGGAGAGTTCGGCTAATCCCGAAGATAACTAGCTTGTCTCAACCCAGAGTTTGTTTGCCACTTTCAGACCAGTGCCGACAACAGTAACACTGACTTTAAATTTATTATATATTTAATTAAATTATTTATGTTTGTGCGATGTTATATTAATATTAAGATATTAATTCTAAACTGCTCCGTATGTTTTATGTGGCACAGTTGCAGTTGTAGTGTAAAGGTCCAGGTACCGAATTCATGGTCCGCCACTGGTGTATAACGCTAAATGTAAATATTACACTATAAGTATTATATACTTAAGAATTTTTATAAGAATATATGTTTATAAATCCATTGGCTTACAATACTTCTAATATGAAACCATAATCTGTAGAACTCAAGATCCGACCTCATTTATGCTGCTTCTCAAAATATTATTACACAGATTTTTTTACATCATTTTGAATGTTAGTAATAGAATTGAAGTACCTCTAACGTAATGTGCAGAGGGTCAACAATCTGCCAGATCATCAGGGACAGGACGTCAATGGCTAGTAAAACTCCTACTGTTGCGTAGAGTTTCCACGGTTCCAAATGCTGTGAAGGGAAACACCAAACCATTAATCATCTATTACTGTAACTAGGAATTCACCCGATGGTGCCCAATACTAAGCTTATGTCACCCCATGCATGACAACCCATGCATGCAGATTGAGGTACAAAATTGACTGTTTATAAAAAAAAGTTAGCACTGAGAATTTGCCCACGGCAACTGACCCTGCAGCGGAATCTTGCAAGACGAGAGAAAAAGTCAAGAGATAACTCGAGAGCAATACAAATATTCCCACATCCCAAAAAAGTACAGGTATCGCTATCGGCATTGGTGAGTACCAGGAAACAAATACTGGTTCCTGCATTTGGTCTTTAAAAAATGCCATCAATACAGCCCTAATTATAATTATTGTTTTTTAATCCAGAAAAAGTAATGTTGCACTATAACATTTACATCATATTATAAAAAACCCATTACCTCATTAATTTTTTTCATAAACAACATAAATCAGTAATTACGATGCATTATTCAGTAAATTCTACCGAAATAGAGACACTTAGTGAGAGCAGGAAATGTAAGTGTGAACCTGCCAGCAGCTCTTACTTATGTATTTATAGGAAACATCTTAAAAGATTCCACTTGATTAAGTTGAATCTTATTAAAATCTGTTGGAAGCCTGTATCAGCTATCAACAAACTTGCAGAAAACCAAACCTTCTAAATGCAGGATCCGTTTTACCCGCCATTAATCCAGTGCTACAAGCTTCCTTCAGGGCGACATACTGTTTTAGCAGCACATCACTGAGTGGTTTTACACTTACTCATTCCTCCCAGTTTACATGCAGTGCATTTAATGATTTCACAGCTTCATTTTAATGTCTTCGCTGAACAAGTGACTTTCTAATTTATTTCTAGCAGGCAAACTTTCTAAACAATTCTCTGATTTTCTATGAAGATCTCCAATTAACAGAAGTATTAAGAGACAAGGCAATACTGTATGTGCTTTTAATAATCTATTCCAGATTTGATTTCATTCTTATTTCTTTAACAACTTCTAGATGTATTAAACAGTTTTTTTTAGATTATGGAGCATAACTGTGGGGATTTGCTTATTTATCCACAATAAAAGTAGTAAATTAACAGTGGTATGGTGTAAGGAGGTCTGGAGTGTTCATCTCAAAGATGTTTAGGAGGCTTGTGGTCAGGGCTCTGTGAAAAACTTCCACTCCAATCATAACACATAACACTCAGGGGCTTCACAGAGGAAGGTGAACTATATATATATATATATATATTCTGTATGTATGTGCGTGTGTGTGTGTGTGTGCAGTAGGGAGAGGCAGTGAATGGAAGTGTGAATTGTAGTGTAATTGAGTGAAAGTATGCTACTCAAGGAAAAAAACTGTGATACTGTGATGTGGAAAAAATACACTTGCATTTTTGAGCCTTGATAGAAAAATGAGTAAGTCTTCTTAGATTTTTAACAAATCTATTATGATATGGTTGTTTTTACGATTCTTTTTACAACAGGTGTTTGTGTTCTTATTAACGAACGAACATTCTAAGAAACTGTTTATGCACTGCTTTTTAACAAAATTATTTACCATTCGAGAAAGTGGTAGTGGTTAATGTGTTGGGCTGCTAATTGGAAGATTGTGCCTTCGATTCTCAGCACCACCAAGTTACCACTGTTGGGCCCCTGACCTCAACCCCAACTGCTGTATAAATGAAATAAATGTCGTTCTAGATAAGGGGGTCTGCCAAATGCTGTAAATGTAAATGTGCTGTAAATGTATCGCTTACCTTTCTCTTCTCTTTTTTCTCATCCTTTTTAGTGAACACGGTATGAACCCACCAAATCTTAGTGAACATGCTGCCATACGCCAAGCTAAACCCCAGCCCAAGCAGCCATAGGCGGAACTAAAGGAACAGATAATGTGTGAATGCAAAAATGAGCAGGGTATTAAACATACAGCAACAAGAGCTTTTCTAAGCATAACAAACAAAGAAAAGAGGCAGAAAATTCACCCCATTACCTGACAAACTACAGGAAACCGTGATCTGTCTACATGAAGCCCGTCCATGCCCAGTGGAAAAACAGCAGCCAGAGCAAGTACACAACCCACGGCTGTAATGTTATTCAGGTACGGCTGAGAGTTCTGGATGTACCTGTTAACACACATGGTGTATATTGATGTCTGTTTTCCAGAACACCAAACTTTAAGACCATAATTCATAATGATCTATATTTACTGCTCTTAATAGGCAGGATATCTATACCACAAATCCAATATATTTCACATAGAACCACATAGTAGTCATTTTCTTTCTGATTTTTTTCTATGGATATGGAGAATTTCTCGCAATTGTAGTTTTTTTCTTATTTTTATTTTAGACTGTTTTTTAACAATTCTTCCAGACCAAACACAGAAAGACTCTTTTATTGTCGTATTTTGCACTGCATCGTCTTTTCAGATGTTTTGCAGATTCCTAACATCTGGCTATTTGAGGAGTTTTTCCAATTTACATGACATAAACGTGATCTTATTTGTCAATTTACTTATATATGCAATTCATTTGCAAATGATGATTGGATGTAGATTTATTTTTGTCAATTTATCAGTTTCTAATAAATCACCTTGGAATCCAATAAATGTATTTATTTACAAAAATTTTCACTATATTTTCATTCCAGTTTCTATCATTTTTTCGTCCCGTTTATAATAAATTTAAATGCCAAATACTTGAGTACATTTGTTTTTAAAACAATTTAGAATAACTGCATAAAACACTGCTGTAAATATAAAAAGTTGGATTGAAAAAACTTTCTTAGCTCTCTGGAACGATTAGATTGAATAGGTTGTGCTCTACTTCTAGCCAAAGTAAACACCCAGCAGGATATAAAAAGTGTCTGTCCCACTGAATAAATAGTCTGAGTTTAGAATCCAAACTAAATTGAATTTATTTATATCCCCAAGCTCCAGGATTGAACAGAAGCTAAAAACACTATACACATCTGTAGTGAGTGATTACCGAATGTTGCTGTTGTAGATGTTGAATGTGAGACAAGCGATGCCCAGGATAATTCCCAGGCCAGCAAACACAGATACAGAAACAAACAGCTTCTGGGAAAGGAAGCGAAATTCTTCTAACACCACCGTCTGATCTCTTGGAGGATCTCCGCCTACAAAGTGCAGATAAATAGGTCACAGAAGGAAAAAAAGAGGATATAAAGAACTAAAGGGGAAGAAGTGGGAGGGCAGATTAAAATGATGGAAATGTATTTACGATAAATTCAAATTTCAAACACAGAAACAGAGAAGTGATGGAGCTCAGCACTTGTAATTAGTCAGTGGAGGAGCATTAGTGAAGAAATAGTGTTTCTTGGCACTTTGAAAGGTATCTGGAGGGGCAGCATAAATATTTTTTTAGGTGTGAAGTAATGTAGCTGTGCAATTTTAAGCTTTTTATGATAGTCAGCTTAAGGTGCAGGATAAAACTGCCCCGTCATTCTGTACTTCAAGGGCCGAATCAGATGAAAAAAAAACATAAGCCTTTTATCTGAATACACTGTAAGGAACTGCTGTAAAAAAAACAGCCAATTTCAGACAGTAAATACTGCTATTTTAATAGGCAGATCCTGTTAAAATAACAGGCAAAAGCCCAAAAATTAACCACTTGCTGTAAAATTGCAGCATTTAACTGTAAAAAAAAAAGTTTTGTGCTGTAAAAAGCAGCATGTGGAGGAGGATTTTTAACACAGTCCTCTTTTCCTAAGAACTCAGTAAATGATTAGCCTACAGCTCGTCTTTTTCCAGGGTTTATTATTATTATTTCATTATGTTTCTCCAATTTGTAAAATCACATCTTACAACAGGTCTTTGTGACTGTAATTGACGCAAATGGCTTTTTCGCGCACAGTTTGCTACGGCCTTGGCGTTCAGCTAGCGAATTCTTTACTTGGTTAAAAAAGTACTACTTTAATGAGCGTGTAAGCTTTATTTCCTTTTGTAGAAACCACTTTAATCTACATCTATTTCTGATGACGTTAATAACAGACACCAGATGCACAAATCTAAATGTACTTCACTAAGTTACATCACGCAATATAATCTGATAAGTTTTTTATTCTATTTAATGGTGCGAGTCCCTACTTGGATGTTAGCAAGATTTATATGTATATGCAGCGGGCCTATTCGAAAAGTCGTTACCTAAACGAGACGCAGTGGCAGATCTTTTGGATTGCTTTTGCAAAAGAGACATTGACAGTCAACGGTCCCAGGCATTTCCAGGCATTTCCAGTCATCTTCAACCGAATTCTTTGCTTTGGTCAAAGAGACAATAACCCTGAAAAAAAAAATTTTATTTTGCACAAAAAATATAAACTACTTGTATATCCAAGACAGTAAAAGACGCTAACATCAGGTAAGTAAAGCAAGAAGAGAAACTTACATTGTGTTATTATATATATTTATTATAAAATATATATTATAAGCATGACCGCATTTACCGCTACAGCTTGTTACTGCTACGAGTCTTCTTGTGTGCTTTTGTTTTTATGCGCTCTGACTGTCGTACAGTCTATGATGTTATGATAACCGAGATCCTAAAAATCGAGATCAATTTCAACAAGCAACAAAAGCAAAAGACTATAAAGAATCGCATAATTGTAAGGTAATGTAATGATGGGCAAACTGCCATGGTGAAAGTGAAACATCAAACTTCAGAGTGTATAGTTACAAAATTATAATTAATTTCAAGTAGGTTTTAATTCCTGCTGTTATCTTTTTTACATTCATCATTTTTGAGTTTATGAGTGTCAGGCTTCAGGCTTGAAGAATGGCAGGACCGTAGAGACCTCGCCTAATTAGCCTCCTATTAAGGGTTCCTGGCCAGCATTTCATGTTAGAAAAAGGTTTAAAAAAATCATTGTTCGTTAAAAGTCTTCGACGACTTAACTCTAAGGCCAGAGCAGCAGGCACTGTGCTTTCAATAATAATTAGACCTCACAGGGAGAAAGAGTTTTCTAAGTAAAATGAATGGCTTATTAGTCAAAACATGAGGGATGAGGGCTGGGTCCCTGTTAGATTCCAAGTGCCATGGAGTGTCACAGCATCCACTGAGCCTTAGTGTTGTTTAATGGGTCTGGTTGTGTGTTCCTACATGTTTAGCCATTAATGTTTTACCAAAAATAATCAAATGATAAATGTCCCTACATACATGCATGCTTTTGTTTGCATTTTGCTTTAAACTATTTAAGGTGATTTTCTAAGATTTGAGATTTTGTTTCTACAGTAATCAATATGTTAATAAAGGTCCTCGCAAAGTGTACGAGAGGCAAGTGTGGGTGTGCTCAAGAGTGCTGTCATTTGAAGCATTTACACACTGAAAGCTTCCTTCGTCCTTGATCTAAGAATCGGGACGGCATGTTGCCATGGAGACCCCACTTCACAACAGTTGCCAAAGCTATTTGGAGAGGGAAGACATGCTCGAGCGGTTGTCAGGGGCTACTGTGCAGGAGCTAAGAGCACGTGAGCAGGCAATATGTTGTGGATACGCACAGAGATATTCCAAAGGGTTTTATTTCCAAGTTTCATTTAAAGTTTAGCGGCAATTGTGCCATTTTAGCCTCTTTTTAAAGCTTGTAGGTGAAGATTATCTTGAGAAGAGCAAAATCAACCTTCTTCTAATTACATCCTAAAGCCTCTTTTTAACAAGAGATTCTGGGTTATTTGTAGTCCACCTCTTTTTTTAAAGAGACAAAAAGGGCAGGGACAGATTTTGTAGGCGTGAAGAAAGTGAGCTGCGAATAAGTTGGTCAAATGTCAGTATAAAGATTACTGCAATTACATGCAATTGGTGTGGAAAAAAAGGCTCCCAAAACAGCATCAGAACACTGCCTAAAGTTGGAGTTGCTATTAACTATCCTAAAATAAACTTCATCATCATCATCTAATTATAATCTTGTGCCTTGGAAATCGTTTGTTGAATACAACAATTACTAAAATGCAGCACTTAGATATTTATATAAATAAATAAGCTACGAGAAGCAAATATTCACATTACAACAAACTAAAATCTGTTCTCAGGTCACTTTCTGTGCAAAGTCAGTTCACTGATGTCATGCTGCCAAAATGTCCTTCCTCAATAAAAGCAGGGCATCCAGAATAGATTAGAGCTTTAATTGAGTTTGACTCATGGGTTGCTGCGCATGTAAATAGCATTCTAAGTATATAGTGGAAGAAATACACAGAGGGATTTAAATCAGCTTCCAACAGTCAAGGCAATTTGAGGTGTAATTGGAAAGTTAGTAAGATTTATTCATTATTTAATAGTCAGTAATTTGCCATTTTGCTGCAGTAGTAGGCATTAATGAATCAGGAGTTTTAGAAGAATGAAAGAAGTCTTTTCAGATGTATCAATGACAATGACAATGACTAACACAATATACAGCCAAAAGTTTGTGGACACCCTTTCATCACACCCTTATAAAAGTGTGTCTTCCTTGAATGGCCACCAAGTAGAAAGCACACAGTTATCTGTATGTTGTAGCATTACATTATTCATTCAATAAAACTTAAAGGCTAAAACAGTATTTCAGCATCACAAAGGCACTGTGCTTTATCAAAACATGGTGTGGTATAGTTGGAGTGGAAGAACTGCTCCTGTCTCCTCCATAAAGCCCCAATAACACCACTGAAGATTATTGGGATGAGCTGGAACACTGACTGCACTCAAGACCTCCTTACGTGACAACAATTGCTCAACTCACTAATACTGTTATGGCTGAATGAACACAAATCCCCACAGCCAAACTCAACAACTGGCGGAAAGTATTTCCAGGAGTGTTGGGGTTATTATACGGAACTGAAAACGGATGCGATGGTCACAGTCACAATACTTTTGTCCATATTGCGTATTGTATCGTATTGTATTAGTATTGTTATTATTTTTCACTGCAGGTTACATGCACCTTTCCTAATAATTCCTTTTTAATCACATTTTAAAGTACCTGTAAAGTAGAATTGATGGTAATTTGGTCAAGCACAGCTAAGGTAACTTTATTACTCTACCTAAGAAAACAGACTACAACCACATCATTCAATACCAAACCAACGATTTAAAAAAACAAACACACAAAATCTCATCTTATTGTAAAGATTATATATATTGCATATTAGCTTTTGCCCTGCATTTAAAACCACAGAATTGTGGCACAAACAGCAACTGTGTTCTGAAACAGTATAAAAAAAATCAATAATAGTATTCTTTAATAATGATAAATATAAGTGAACGGACAGAGAAATAAATAAAATTGACAAAGCTGGTAGACAGTTGCTTAGACAGAGAATAAAATATTGAATCTGTCTCACCTATCCACTTGTCATTTCCGTACCAGGAAAGATTGCCTTTTGTGCTGTCATAGTATCCAATCTTCTTGTAACTCCCACCTTCAAAATGAAACAGTGAAGCTAGTAAATACCAAGATTAAAGGTCTCAAATGGCAAAAAAAGAAACAACTTAGTTTCTGCCCCTAAGTCACTAAAATAAAGCTGTTCTTTATGTAGACTTCAAGATTTTAAAATACATTATTTTACATAATTAAACCAAAGTCTTTAGTATTATTTTGACATAGACAGAATGGATTATTGGATGATACCTTGCAGTTGTTCTATAAGTGTCCAAGCCATTCTGGATCCCTGAGCATCAAAGACTACATGGCCCTGGGAGACACCAATATAATCATTAACAAGCGTGAAAATTTACATACATTTAAATTATTCACTTATGTTAAGCTAAATATTCAGAAAGCTGCAATTATTTTACTAGTTCTAATAATATACCGCCTCATAGCTTACAAATAATATGAACCAACATTTTACTAACTTCATCTTATTCGTAAGAGCTTTCTGATATTTGTCTGTTTCTAATGCTTACCTAGTGTTTCTAATTCTAATGTTTAACTCACCGATACTCCTTCAAATGAACTAGTATTAAGAGCTCGATAAATCTCTGCGGTGATGTCCTGGTTGTTGTAATTAAAGTCTTCTAGCCTTCTTCCTTTAGCTCGTAGCGGTGCAACCGTCTTATTAAGAGCTAAAGCAAGAGCCCACACTGCATCATATGCCAAAGGAGCCTCCTGAAAACCACCTGTCTCCTCAGGGTTCTTCCCACCGAGACGAGACATGAGCTGAGCCAGAAACTCCTGGGAAGTCTAATATTACAGGACAGGATTTAGAAATAAAAGTGGTTATAAATGGTATAAAGCAATAATTAGCAGGGTTAGTCAGAGAAAAACGTAATAACCAAAGCTGGTTGGGACTAAAAATAAGAGAATCCGGATTTATTCTGATTAAACATCCATTATATGACTCAGGATTCATGAATCCTTTACTTTATTTACTCTGATCAGTCGCATCCTTGGATATCTTGTTGTTAACAACAACGTACATAAATACAAACTTAAAATTCCACAATTCTGTTGTTTCAACTAGGTGTTAGTTATAGTAAATGTCGGAACAAGTAGCTGACTAAGTTGTTTAGGTAACTTCCATCATGGTCAGAAACATAAGAACCTCAAAATTGCAGGGAGTGATTCATCTGATACAGCTGATTCATTTAAACCATATGAGTCAGAACTCATATCTGCCAGACTTCTAGAGTGTAGTGAAACAGCGTGTGACATTTATGAGTACAAGGATAGGGTGAATTTTAGGGATTGGTGAGGTGCCCTCTAGTGGAATACCCTAGCAAACGCAGTCAAAATCCTTACAATTGACTCAAAGGACTTTTGAGACGCAGACACGTTAAATGAATAATTCAGAAGGATTCAAATCTAAAAAAAAGATTTAGATTTTTTATCTCTAGTTGGGTCTTGAAAAATTTGGCACTCCTACTTTGGACAGGATGGGGAGCCTAGTTTAATTTCACAGCTAGCAGCCAACCCAACAATGACTCAAATTTAATGTTGCTATCATTAAGGCAATAATTTGTGAAATGCATATACATTATGAAATAGATCACATGCACATATGAATATACGACTTTATAAATCTCTTTACTATATACATTATTATAAAAAAATGTTACACTGCCCCCTAATGAACTTTAGCATTTAAAACACAGAATAAAGCATTTAATGATTCCTTTTATTGAATAAAATATCAAAGCTGTAATAAACCGAGCCAGTTTACTCATAATTCAATAATAATATACTGTAAAGAGGTTTTTCTCCCATGATACTGATAATGAAAATGTACCATTTAGTGTGTAAAGTCCAGTTACTATATAAACCCTTATAATATCATATTTGAGCTAAAATTGACAACGATTTAGCAAAACAAAAATGTTTTATTCTCACACTTCCTAACAGCAACCTTGTAGTCTTACATATAATAACATCACATTAGCATCAATACATAGAATTATAATTTTCCCACCAGATTAGAAGCACCACGAACAGTCTCGGGATTCAACATGACGATCTCTGTAGTGACATGTCCCTCCACCGCCTCCGTCATCTGCTCCATAGTACAGTTAATAGCTGGGTCTTTGATTTTAAACCAGTTGTCTGCATACCAGCCAATAAGGAACCAGACATACTTCTTTCCATAAAGCTTCTCCTTATAGACCTGCCAGAAAGAGGGCGAGAGACAGAAAGAAAAATAAGAACAGACAATGACCAATAAAAAAACTAATCTTATTATGATTATGTAAGAATAAGAAATGAATAGTCCTGTGGAGAAGCACAACACAAATACCACCCTAGCGTGCTTAAATGGAACAAGCTTAAATGTAACGCACATAATAAACCAAAACAGGGGCTGCATAAGTATTAAATAAAAAGTTTTATTTGTATATATTTATGAGTATATATGATATTATGTGCACATGTACTGTATTTACTATATACTGTATGGTACAAAACAATGAACATCAGTGTCTACAGGGATATGGTACATTATTTATACCACAAATTTATATAAACATATTTATACCAAAGTATTAATACATTTTCTAATCTGATTGGTTAGAAGATCATAGACTAATTACAGGTGTATACTGAATGTTCATAACCCACCTCACAAAAGACTTTTCTTGCCTCAGTCTCATAGAAAAGGCCAACAATGATTCTGGCATCTTGACGCTGGACAATAAATCAAAAATGAACATATTAATGAAGTATGGACAAAACAAACAATATCCTCTTAAAACCTAAGACAAAAGTGTCACAATGTGTTTGTTTTGTGTCTTTTTGGGTTAAAAAACATTTTACAATTTTTTACAATTTATTGTTTTTTCAATTTTACAGCATGTCCACTGTAGTGAACCACAGGATCATAATTTGAAGACAGTCCTTTCCATAAAGGTGCCTGTTGTTTGGATGCAGTGTAGGAACTAGTTCCTAGCAGCCCAACCAATCGAATAACACCTCACTAGAAAGCCCAGGATGTCCACTGTACAGTACGGCAAAAATCGATAGAGTAGCTCAAAAAATGTATAAAAACATTTATAAATACAAAATGTCCACTACATAATTCGGACATAATTCGGGCCTGGTCTCAGGAGGATGTAGTATCTATTTCATTGAATCTTGTTTTATTTGTATTTTGCTTTTAACACCTTATTAAAGATGTGTACTAAAGCAGTTAAACTGTATACAGTATGTTCGCAAATTATGGCATTACAATTTATATTTATACATTGTTAAGAATTTTCACACACTTTAACGTGCAAGATACGGTGCTGTTGAAATTAAGACATGTCGGTAAATTGCTGGGAGAATCTCATGTCATTCTTATGTAATAATACTGCAATAAAAAGAGTGTGTGTGCTCATCGTCTCCTGTCAGTTTATCCCCAGACAATACAGTCGATATGACTTGTGAGATATCACATAATCTATGGCTTCTAAGATTTGGAGAGTTTTGATTTATTACACATAATGTTTTTATGTCTGCCATCATCTTCAGGCTGGTTAACTTCAGGGTGCACCTTAATTTTTCATCAAAGTACCTTCAAGTTCTTGACAGCTACAGCGGGATCAGTGAGAAAACTCTGTCTCACGCTAATTTCTATACCAGCTTCCTTTACCCGCTGCTCCAGATCATCCAGCGTCTGAAAGAGAAAAATGGGAACAGAGGAGAGAGTGTTGTGGGAAAAAAGCTTAAAATTTTTGAGATCACATAAATATAAAATATAAACCAGGGATGTACAATACAGAAAAAAACCCGACAGTTCATGGTGAAAGACTGAAAATATGGAACTATTAAAAAAATAGGATTGGGGGGATTTATGACAATATTATTTGGTAATATTTACAAACATCATTCTAATAAATTATTTACTATCAGCAAAATGCCACATGTTTATAATACTACTTTGTTAAAAGTCTTTTTGGACTTTGGGGAAAAATCAGTAACCCCAGTTCCTGTTCCAAACAAATAAATCCACTGTATTCGTTTTATTTTTTACCTTTCACTGCTTGCTGGACAAGTGACTGAAACAGACTGTTATCAATAGCACTGTTTTCTACTTTCCATCAACCACAAAAGAACATTTGCTAAACAAACTATTTTTAAAGCTAGGATTCGCACTTCACTTGCCAAATATTCTTTCCAAAATTGAATGTGTAGCTTTACTGGAACATCAGCTTTTAGCTTGTTTTGGCTCTGTTAATAAAATTCAATCAGGACTTCTTAAGTCATAAAGAGAACAAATAGGCTACCTGCAGGTCGACGTTTACTGCCATGTTCACAGTTTACATTTGGCGGTATGGCCCTGTTCTAAATGCCCTGTCCTTTTCATGAGCTCAATGAAAAGCCTAAACGGGTAAACAGCAGCCGCTTCGCCGGCAACCCTCCACTTTTAGGAATAGGAGAGTAGCAGAGAACAGAGTATGCAACAACAGAAACAACAGAATAACTTTATTTAAGTAACAAAAATAAAGGAGGCGATGGGAAAGAAGCAGCAAAGCAAACAGACGAGCTGTGTTAAAATAAGGCCCCCCTTTTGTGAGAGTTGCCAATTGAGTGCTTAGCTCAGATCAGCTGATAGGGTAGGATTGCTTTTTCTCCAAATCAGCTGATAGAAAGTTTGCCTTGGAGGGCTGCTTGATTTATCTGCATCTGGAGCATCCATCCTATCTATAATTATTATAATTATATAACTATAGTTATAATTACATGTGCATACCAAGCTAATTAACTGGCTGGCAGATCCCATTTTTTACCCTTTTAAACACATTAACATAAACTATTAGTTTCAGTAAAAATTTGCGAATTACTGAATGGTTTGCTTTAACTGCATAAGGCTGATTAGGCTTTTTTTGATCAATATTAGGTTTCTAAAATGATTTCTGATAAAATGATCCGGGAAAGATTTTCTTAATAGAAATGCTGAAAATGAGCAAACATTTTTTAATTAACTGAATATGACCATCAAACGCAGTATGTCCTAATAATTTACCGTGTGTTTATCATAATAAAAAATAGTATTTGGCTCTATTAAAGATTCCGATTTTTTTAGCCAACAATAGCCTGCATTACAATAACTTTCCTACTCAGTGACAAATAGTAGTGTCAGATGTAAAAAAATAAATAAATAAATAGGAATATCTTTAAATGTGTTTTGTTTTTAAATGCTAACCGAAGTAAAGACTTCTGTCGTTTGCTGGATGGTGGCAATCTTGTTCCAATTCCACTTCTGGAACAGGCGCACACGTGTGGGGTTATGCAGTGTGGCAGAGGGATGTGTGCGGAAGAATGTTGGGAACCGTTGCCTGTTGGACAGTGCTGGAGAGCTGGAGCCATAAGAGAACTAGACAAAAAAAAAACAGTGCGATACTGATTTAGATTGTAGAGCTGCAACATTATAGTCATTAGCATCTTTATCAATCGCCTTTATCATCTTAGTATGGGTCACAGTGGATTTAGAGCACTGGGCGCAGGGGAAATTACCCCACCTGTGGGAAATTAAGCAAAGCTAATCTGCCTACATGACCATGGAAAAAACAACACACTTGGTCCCGATACAGCAAGTAGCATGTCTAATTATGCAGCATCCCTTTATCAACAAACACTGACAATCTTTCAGCAAACTGTACGAGTTGATTAATATCAAACCAGTGTATCCAAAAGTTTTCTCTTGGACTTATAAATAATTCAATGCATGACTACATTGTCTGGCATACAGTACCTAATACTCGCTCACCACAAGACATGGGTCTGACGTTAATTATATTCCATGGGGAACTGTAACTTAGTTGTGAATTTTAAAAAAGTCAATGTATCAGCAGCAGAAAAAGCAAAACTCTATGCCGTACCTGTTAAAAAATACAAGCCTGGCTCTTTTAGTGCCTGAATAATGCATGAGCCAAACTTTTATTGATAAAAATGTGACATACGCATTTAAATTAATGCCTTAATAAATAATTCACTTTGCCATGCCATTGTTTCGTATACAGTACATCGATGCTCGGTCACCGCGACATGTCGGCTTGACGCTAATTATATTCCACAGGGAACCGTAACCGAGTTAAGAATTTTAAAAATCAATGTAACACCAGCGGAGAAGCTGAGACAATGCTGTCACCCTTTGGACGTCTTGCTTTTGTGTTGCCTCAGCTTAACGTTTGCTGATAATAATGTGATGAACTAATTCACTGAGGAGAAATCTGCAATAATATAACAATAATACAAGGCAGCAATAAGATTCAAGGATGCGAGGCATTAACGAGAAAATTCATGTCATCTTTATATTTTGCACCCCTTGAGCAGATTAGAGTAAATTAAAAATAAGTTTGTGGCTATAGACAGAAAGCAATTTTTTTTTCTAACTTTGTGAGAGACCTAACTTTCTTCTCTTTAATTTAATGTTCTCTGCTTTTTTATAATTTCGTTTTTAATTAAGGATCTATTTGTCCTAACACTACTAGACCAATAGACATCATATGGACAAAAGTGTCGGGACAATTGACAATCATATCCAAATATTATTTTAAACATTCTATTCAAGACTTAGTCTTGCACTAGACTTTAGAGCATGGCTTTGAGGATTTGCTTATTCAGACACAATAGAATTAGTGAGATCAGACACTAATGTTTGGTAAGGCGTTCTGGGGGTGCACTCCAATTCATACCAAAAGTTTTTAGTGTGGTTAGGCTTATTAAACATGCTTTAGGCATTTTAGATAACTTTGTGCTTTCAACTTTGTGTAATAGACACACTTACAAGTACATAAGTAGGTTGGTAAGATGTCCAAAAACTTTTAGACATAGTCTGTGTATATAGTTTATATTTAAATGAGCAATAGCAATGTTTTAACTAACTGTATCTAATATATATTACATATTTACTACAATAGATATAGAAAGTCTCTGTAAATAAATGCAGTTCAAAAAATTCATTACTGGTTGGCCAGTTATTCCTTCACGGATTTAGTGCCATATAAAGAGAAAGGGAAACACACCACTATAAGGTTCCACATTCGAGCTGCTTCAGCCACTAGTGTAGATACAGAGCTGCATCCTGGCATTAAGACGATTTTGATGGGCTCTGTGTAGAGGAGGTCGTACAGAAGCTTTGTGGCCTCCCCTGGGTCACACTAAAACAGAGATTAAAAAATTTACATTATAAACTACATGGGATAAACATACATATTTATACAAATGTTATTTATATTTTGGTATATATTACGATGGCCAAGAAAGCATGGGGAACACCCATGCAGTTAGAAAAAAACACTGACAAATTAGGAAAACACCTTTATCAGTTCACAACACAAACACAAATACAGAAACGCGCTCCGAGTCTTCACAACATGACCAAATTCAAAAATGTGCTGCAAATAGCACAAACCATATATTTGCATAATTGTTTCATTTGCATAATTAAATATCTCAAGGGGACCAAAAAGTGACAAAAAATGACGTGTTTATTAAAAATGCAGTGCGTTAAGCTTTCTTGGCCACCATAATATTTATATTTATATATTAATATTAATATTAATTACATAATTTGCCTAACATAGGAAATCTATTGATAACTAAGTCTTCTAAAAACTCCCTTAAAGCTTGCAGTTCGTAGCCCAGGTGATTTTACAAGACGTATAACACTTACTAATTAACTGAAAAACTGAAAATTAGTTGCCTAAAAGTAAAAGTAACCAGGAAAACGTAAATGTAAATGGGTTGATAAATAAGCACATTTTGCCATTTAAATAAAAATACAGTAATCTATAAGATAGAAATGGTGTTAACACATAAGACTTGATAAACTCTTATGTGTTAAAGTGCTAATTAGTGATATTTAATATTTTTATAGATTAGACTTGACCATCCTGCCACCCAAACTTTTGTCTTAAAAGTGTTTATTTCATCATTACAACAGATCCAAAACATGCTTTAGGTTAACTTCATAAAGACATTCCTGGCATCCCTATTTATGAGACTTCAACTGTCTCAAAGGTAGCAAACTTCTTTTAAACAACTTCCTGGAAGAGTTTTACTCCGAATTGCTTTTCTGTTCTGCAGTGGTCCATGTAGGAACATAACGCAGTCTTTAAGGGTTTGATTCAAGGGTCCAACAGTGTCCCGGATCACAACGAATAAGATGACTGTCTCTAAGGACAGCACTAATGTATTATTCTATAGTAAAATAGTAATTGTTAAGATCCTGTGCTTTTTCTTTTAATTCCACAATAATAAAAATTAAGCAGTTTATAGATTCACGTTTTTTTTTCGTTTTTTATTCTGATTAGCCTACAGAGATGACCCAATTTCACCATATCTAGTTTTTCTATAGTTCTGATATCAGAGTTCTGCATATAGGTTGATACTGATCCAATATCATCCTCACAGTATCCAAGCTGACTCTCTCCGAGCTGCCCTTGCCAAGTGTTGCAAAACATCAGAGACGTGACATAAATGTGTTTTGTGTTCTCAGTGTATCCTTTTATACAAGATGTGTTTTGTGTCAATGTACATTACACACTACATAAAATTAATTGAAAGATATTTTAAAAGTGATATTGATATTAATGTTTTTTAGCATCTGTCATACTTTTGGCACAATAACTTATAAAATAAAAAAACCCCATATTGATTAGGTTTATTATTATTATGACTGGTCTACAGACTGAGCAGCAAACAGCTGTATTCGGGCTTCATTGTAAGGTGACACAACCTATAAAATGTTTTATTCAAAACAATAATACACATTAATAAATGTCATGCATTACTTTAGTCTGATAATGAGAATGAGGAGGTAACTTACAAATAAATAGCCTTTCGGTGCTTAACATAAAGTTGTCTAGGTTGACTATAGATGTAGAATTAAATCAATTTGGTTAATTTTCCAGTTTAACCACAAAGCAGAAACAAGTACTTAAACTAACACTTTTTAAAAAAAAAAATGTACGTCAGACTATTTAGACACTCATATATCTTAGACTGGAGGTTCTCATATTTGTTTAATCAGCAGCACCTTTAAATATCAGGTTTTTGTGCATTACATCTTTTTAACTCCTGATGTTTCCATCAACAGAACACACTTGTCCAAGCTTTATTATTTAAAGCTTACTTTTAATAATGACTAATGTTATTTTTTTTTCAACTATTGTTACGGTTTGGATTAAAAGTTTCACAACATAAATTCCGTGAGCATCTATAGTTTCTCTGCTGTCAACACCATGCAATGGTTTGTTATCGCTGTGCTTTGATACTTAGCAGGAATCACTAATGTCTATGAATAAAGCATGTACTTGGATATGGTAATGCCAACCAATGCAATCTGGGAACAACAGCTGCCAACACGCAGAAGCTGAGAAGCACCTCTTCATATCTGTCTTCCTCTCACCCTACCTATACGTCTGCCTCGTTTCATCCCAGTTAATAATTGATCAAAGTGAGAGATTTGATAGAACCATGGCAACACTCTGGGGGAGAGAAAGAGAAAAAAAAGAGATATATAGAGAAAGAGAGAAATAGGAAGAGTGTGTGTGTGTGTGTGTTTGTGTGTGAGAGAGAGAGAGAGAGAGATGGAGGGAGAGAGAAATAAAAAGAGAGAGCAAAAGAAAGCGAGAGAGAACGAGAAAGGGAGAGTAAGAGAGTAAGAGAGGGGAGGGGGGAGTAATAGAAAGCGAGAGAGTCCTATAGCCCTACAACTACGCTAAGATATAGATATTTAATGTACAAAATATTTATTCAAAGTAAAAAATATTTCATCAGCGGCACACTGCTTCCATCTTAATGAAACTGTCGGGTTTTCTTATAATAAGTTATAACACCCGAGAATTTCAGTAAACAATCGTCAACCACAGCACAACCATTAAATCATTTAAAATAAACCTCTGCTTAAACTGTTTAATGAAATAAAAAATTGAAGTCACAAAATCACAGCAACCCTGTAGACATGTAACATAGACATGTAACCTGACATGTAACACAGCTTGATGTGGATTCTCGATATCGCAGCAAAATAGACAAAAGACATCAAAATGCTCTGCACAGTTAGTAGAACTGCACAACTTTTTAGCCAACACGTTTGTGATAACGAAGTTTACATATTTGGTCCTTATTATTGATTACATGAAAAAAACATTATGCTTTATATGATAGATTAAATATAAATGATGTTTACATTTCAGAATATACCTACTTATTTACAAAGTAAATATATCTATCATTTTATATATATATAGAATATATATATATATATATAATATATATCTATCATATTTATATATATATATATATATATATATATATATATATATAAATATGTAAATGTAAGTCGCTCTGGATAAAGGGCGTCTGCCGAATGCTGCAGATGTAAATGTAAATGAACATTGTGTTCATACTGCTTCGTCTTTAGAGTATCATAAAGGACCTGCAATCAAAGAGTGCATCATGTATCGTGCTTGTGATTGGACAGTTAGTCATTTACATTTACATTCACAGCATTTGGCAGATGCCCTTTTCCAGAGCGACTTACAATTATTTTTTTATACAGCTGAGCAATTAGGGGTTAAGGGCCTTGCTCAGAGGCCCACATTGGTCGCTTGGTGGTGCTGGGAATCGAACCCTGGTCTTTCTGATATGATTCTGAACCCCTTAACCACTAAGAATTAAATGTCACCTGTGACTTCACACTAAACTCCTCATTGCCGGTGCAAGATTTACAAAAATGCACTTCTGTTTGCACAGCACTTTCATTGGCGCCTGTTGCCATGCCTACTTTTCTTTCCTTTCCCTCGCTTTTACTATTACTGAGTGTGATTCCAGTGCAGACCTGCTGCAATCCCACTCCAAAACAGCACTTTGTTTACTGACCTGCAGCGATTTAATAATATACCTGTTTTCTACAGTTTAAAGCGAATACATCTTGTTTTAATATCCTGGCTTTTACATAGGCGTAATTTTATCCCAATCAGCTTACACAAAAGCTGTTCATTACAGTGGCATAAAAATAATGCAGCATCAGTTGGATGAATTCATTGAAATATTTTTCAAAATATTTATATAAAACAAAGATTTAGTTTCTTGATAGTAAACACAGGTTCGTTGTTTTATAGACAGTCTGGTATAATGTAGATATTCTTTCAGTAAGGAACTGGAATTGGGTTTAAACAACCTAAAGGTAATATAGATTTTACAGCATATAGCACAGTTACATTTTCTAATCTAATTTATTTTCAGCAGCTCTGACATTAAAGCTGATTAATTAATTAAATTAAACCACAGAAAAATAAGAATTCACTTGTTTTATTGTTACTGTTTCTATACAATATTGGACCAGACTTATTTTTATGCTGCGCCATATGCTTAGGTTATCTATGTTTGTAACTTTCATATGCATTATATACAAATACAGGTAGAAAAGAGAAAATAAGTTAATTATTTGCATCAACTATTACTAATAGTCCAACATTTATTGATGGACTTTTTTCTTTTATTGTAATTTATATATCTTCATTTCTTATTACAAGGAAAATGAAGTCATCTGTAAAGCACTGCAGTTGTGGACGGAGATTATACCCATTATTTCATTCTGATTAAATATTTTACTAAATTAACTTTAATTCACAAATATTTAATTCGAATGTGCAATTTTATAATGAGGATAAACACCAAACGATTAAGGTTTATAAAAGTCCAAAACTATCTCATACTACAATAAACCCTCAAAGATGCAGCCAGAAAACCTGTTGCAAAGGTTCCTGGGTTTTTTTTTGTTTGTTTTTTTATAAAAACCCTCAATAATTCTTGGTGGAATTTTAAGTGCAGTAATGTTTTTTTTTTCTTCTTACCATGCTGTCGTAATAGATGAGCTCGAGTTCGTAGTCGGGCAGGATGTCAGTGCGGTTGTTGACAAGCTCCAGTGCCATCTGGGCTGCAGGCAGACATGCTTGTCCTCCAGGCCATCCTCCGCTCATGGGAAAGAGCGCGCCGATGTACAGCTTCTTCTTCTTCCCTGCAACCGCACACGGCCAGGACAGCAGGATAATCAGCCAACACACCACAATACTTAACCTCAGGCTCCTGAAATGCCCCCGGTTCTCCATGGGTCTTTTTAAATCGGATAAATTTTGTACGGAATGTACGGAAACGCGTCACGCTTTCACCACAAAGTAAAAGAAAGCGATCGGCGCGCGCGTTAAAGCAAAGCGCTGCACGGTGACGTGCGCGCAAAGGAGCGCGTTTTTACTGCGTCCTTCTTCAACAGGGATCATAATGATGTACAGACCGAATGAGACATGTGCCTTGTTTCTAACCACGCTTAAAATAAATACGTGATAAATGCATTCATTCGTTAAAAAAGGAAACGTTTACAGAGAAGTTATCAGCATGCGACTGCGCAAGGACTTAAACCAGCACGCGCAAAATTAGCCTAAAAATAGTGTGAGTGGCTCGCGCTTGCATGCATCAGCGGAATCCAATCAAACGCACTTTTTTCTGTTTTTTTTTTTTATTTTTTTTATTACAACTGCAAGAAATCACTAACGCACAACTTCTTCTAATCCCGTTTCCGAGTTATAAAACAATAGAAACAGCGAACACCAGACAGCCCAGAGCACCGCTTTAGCGGGCGAGCATCGCTATATATACACTTACAAAACGAGAGAGATAGACAGAGAGAGAGAGAGCGCGAGAGAGAGAGAGAGAGCGAGAGAGAGATAGAGAGAGAGAGGAATGAAGGGAGTGAGGAAGAAAGGGTGAGCGAAAGAGACAGAGAAGGAGAGAGAACGAGAGGGAGAGCCAGAGAGAGAGAAAGGGAGAGGCAGAAAGAGAGAAGAGAGGGCGAGCGAGGGAGACAGAGAAAGAGAGAGAGGCAGAAATAGAAAGAGAATGAGAGAGAGAGCGAGGGAGAGAGATGGATGAAGAGAGTGAGGAGGAAAGAGTGGGGGGAGTGAGAGAGAGAAAGAGAGATAAAGAGAGTGAGGAAGAAAGAGGGGAGAGAGAGGGGAAGAGAGACAGAGAGGGAGATTGAGACATAGATTTTAGGTAATACTGTCCCTGTAAGTTATTTAGTAAGGTGGTACCTGTAGCTCAGTGGTTAAGGTGTTGGACTGTTAACCAGATTGCTCAGTTGTCAGGCTGGATAGGGCGTGTCTGCCAAATGGCATAAAAGTAAATGTAAAGTGTCTCTGTGTCCTTGTACATGTGGTGAAAGGGCTCTTTAATGTGTGTTCTAAAATAAGTGATGTGGTTGCCAAATCTGGTGCTAATTTTAGTCACTTGATTCTTAATAACTTTCAATTATTGCATTATCCTGATTTGGAGCCGTGGATCTAAATCTTGTGGTTGAAAAACCGAGTCTGAGCCCTGGATGGATTCACCCTGGATAAGACAGCAATTAATCACAGGGCACTATGCACACGCACTTTCACACACACACACACACACACACACATGCAATTTATCTTAGTCAATAAACCTACTAGCTTTTTGGGGGGAGAAAGAAAGAATTCTATAGGAATCTGAGAAGACAAGAGAAAACTCAAGAGACACAGAAACTCTGCATAAGCTTTGAACGCAATTCAGCACTCAGGAGGCAAAATGATCTAAATACATGAGACTGCTTTGCTGTGCATTCTTTTTGTCTTCCCAATGAGACATTAGAGATTGTCTTCTGTTGTGAGGACACAGAGGGGATTGCTAGACATTTAACTGGTGAATAAATTAAACCAATAGAGACAGACAGACAGATCAAGACAGGCAGACAGACAGGCAAAGATAGATAGACAGATAGGGGAAAGTGGTAGTCTAGTGGTTAAGGTGTTGGCCTGAAAATTGGAAGATCAGGTTTGATTCCCACCAAGTGCTACCAAGTTACCACTGCTGGGCCCCTAAGCAGGGCCCTTAAACCCCAATTGCTCAATTGCTCTGGATAAGGGCATCTGCCAAATGCTATAAATGTAGCAAATGTAGTAAATGTATTTAGAAAGACAGAAACCGATAGATAGATAGATAGATAGATAGATAGATAGATAGATAGATAGATAGATAGATAGATAGATAGATAGATAGATAGATAGATTGACATAGACAGATAAATAGATATGTCTTTGTGGTCACATATACTTTACAAATTGGTTTATTTGCATATGACAGCTTAGATCGCTGGGGACAGAGCAGTGGGTCACCCGGTACATGCCATCTCTGCATCATGGGCAGAGACCTTGATTAAGGGCCCAACAGTAGCAGCATGGCAGTGGTGGTGCTTAGCTAACAACTCAACAACTTTTTCTGTATACCTGCATAAAACAGCTGAAACATTTTTGCAAAATGTAAAAAATATTGTTCTTTGCAGTAACATAAATTATTCGACCTTAAAACAGTTTGAATAATACAGAAAGTTCAGAACATTAGATAATCAGTCTATAACCACCTTTTTCTCCGTTCTTTTCGCCTGTCTTTTTCCCTTACTCTCTCTCTCTCTCTCTCTCTCACACACACACACACACACACACACACAAACTCATCCACAGTCGAACTCATCCACAGTTACTCAGATAAACAATCAATTTCTCATGCCATTACCAGCAGCACCTCACAGCATGCTCTTCTCCAATAAATCAACTAGCAGCCTACATGATCTCTGTCAAATAACTGATATTGACAGATAATGTTAGGCTCATTTCCCACAGGCTTTTGTGTTCACGTCTGAAAGCGACTAAAGCATAAAGCCACTGCAACAGCTACTGCATATTTCTTTCAGTTCAGTTCTTTCAGCATTGGATTGTGGGGAAGAATTGCTGTTCGTTTGGCTATTAAAACCGACAGACACCTGTATGCATGAGAACACAAAAGAAAACAAACTTCCTGCATTAAAAAGCTACCATTTTCCCTACTATAAAATGCAGTATCTTATAGTTATTATTCACACACACCACAGCAAAATACAAGAATACAATCAGTGTTGTGCAAACCGACAAATTGAATCTTTTGGAGTGTGTGTGTAATGATTTCCCTGTACTGAGAAAGAAATGTAAAAGCTGTTTTCGTAAAACTGACTTATAATGGAAGTCTCAGGTCTGCTGTGAAAGCAGTAAAATCATTGATATAGAATGCTGTAATACATCGGCTCCTAAACATTTTTAGACAGATGTATAAATCATACCGACTCCCTCAGCACGAGTTTATTTTGAGAATATTATTTAAAATGGGTACGGTAATATTATTTCTTTATTTAAGTCATCAAATTTTTATTCCTAAACTTTCCACTAACAGGAAGTTGGGTCCAAGTAACAATAAATCATTTAAAGACTAACGTATTCAGATTTAGGATTTGGTTAAACTTATGAGCCGGTTAGTTGTGATACCAAAGATCGCTGAGGTTCCCTGAACACCAATTTGAGATGCTGTTTCACTAACATTCGGTACCTGCTTTATCCTGGAAAAACTGTTTGTGGAAGGAATAAATCCCTAGACAGAAAATCAATCCATCACAGTGTCTCATGCACACACATTCACACACTCATTCACACCTACAACTAATTCATCTCAGTCAAACCACCGGTTTCAATATGATTTGGGAAAGTAAGACGACTGAGGGTCCCAGAGAAACATGCACAGAGACATCACACCTTAGCTTAAAGTCAAACCAAGAACTCTGAACTAAGAGGCAACAATATTATGCAACTGTATCTGTAAATTAGCCTGTAAATAAAATTGTTGGTCTATTCCAAAATTGAACTAACTTTCAGGAAAATTTAACTTTAGCGTTGGAGCCAAACATATCCTGTTTCATTTTATTACTAAATAAATGTAATTTTGGGTCGGCAGTAAATTATTAAAATTTCTCTTTTTGCCCCATTTTTAATGTGAAAATACATAAAATGTTTATTTTATTTAGTTATTAAACTACTACTTAACTATAATACTACAACTACTTTGATGAAATGCATGGCAATCACACAGATGCTACAACGATTTTGATTAAATAGAATATTCATTTAAGCTTAACTATTTATTTAAAATACTATGCGAGTGGTGTTTTTGTCACAAAATCCTTTTTAAATCTAACCCTATGGGTCTAACATCCGACTTCTTACTACACACAAGAGAGCACAAGGTTCACTTTAACAGGTTTGCTGCCCTTTAAAGGTGACCGCTGCCCCTTTCTGAGCTTCTCTCATGACATTTCATGCAGTGTGCTCTCTCTCTCTCTCTCTCCTCTCTCTTTCTCTCGTTCTGTCCCTCTCTCTCACTCAAATTTTCCCTCTCCATGTGTCTGAGCTTAATTCCAATTTCTCCCCATGCAAGTTATGAATTATTTACCCCTGATCTTTAGTTGATATTTAATGTAAGAACATCATGTGACATCTACCATGAAGCTAGATAATTACTAAGGGCTGCAATATCTTCTTATATCCAACTGCCCTCATACAGTAAGCTTCATAATGAGTGTCTTATTTTATAAATTCTGTTTATCTGTAGGTTTATAGGAGCAAATTAAACACAGTGAGGAAAACAATTATTTGATTCTGTGTACTTGATACTGACAAACGTACTGACAAAGAATGATCAGTCTATAATTTTACTGGTGGGTTTATTCTAACAGTGGGAGACAGAATAACAACAAAAACATTCAGAAAAACGCATTTAAAAAAAGTTAGAAATTGTTTTTTATTTTCATGAGCGAAATAACTATTCACTCCCTATCTCTGGCTTTCTGGGATTCTCCTAATGCCACTGCTCCTGATGTCAGCTCGTTACCTGGAAAGACACCTGTCCGCAGAAGAAATCAATCAAAAGAACTCTTCACCATGGCCAAGACCAAAGAGCTGTCCAGGGATTTCAGGAATAAGATTGCAAACGTACACAAGGCTGGAATGGACTACAATACCACTGCCAAGCAGATTAGTGAGAAGGTGACAAAAGTTAGTGTGATTATTCACAAATGGAAGAAACACAACATAACTGTCAATTTTCCCCTGTCTGGGGCTCCATGCAAGATCTCACCTTATGGAGTTCCTATGATCATGTGAGTGAGAAATCAGCCCAGAACTACACAGGAGGATTTTGTCAATGATCTCAGGGCAGATGAAACCAAAGTCACCAAGAAAACAATTGGTAACACACTACACCATGAATAACTGAAATTCTGCAGTGCCCGTAAATTCCCCCTGCTTAAGAAAGCACATGTACAGGCCCATCTGAGTGTCACTAAGATTTAAGGCTGAGATTGCCAATATTGAGTTAATATGAATATGACAAAATGGTTATGCAGTGGTGCCGCTAGCAATTTTGGGCTCTATTGAAGAATATGCAGTTTGTGCCTCCTACCACACCCATTCCTAACCAAATATACTATTACATTACCGCTACTAGTACTGTTCTTACTAAAAACACATTAACAGCTTTTCACAAGAATATTATTTAAATAGATATATTTGCTAGTTTAACTGTGTTTAGATTATTGCTGCTTAATATGTTTAATAGTCATTTTTAACTACATAATACTCATTTTTAATGAGAATCATTTAATTTTATCATATCTGAAGCCATCTTAGCTTTTGCCATTTCTTTACACTTCAGCGCAGTACTTTATATTCAGTATTACAGAAGTAGTCTCCAGTGTCAGCGCTTTGTAAAGGTCAGTGAGTCTTGAAGATAGAAGACTATGCACTGTTCAGTTTCTCAAGAACCTGACAAGCAGCATTTGTATTTTAATAAAACCAAGCGAGAAAAAATAGAGGCTGGTCCTCTTTTTATATCAACTTTGATATAAATAAGAACAAGAGCCGAATCTAGCAGATTTTTTTTGAGTGTGAAATATACTTATTTAAGGTGTTTGCCATTAATTATTGGAAAAATTGCAATTGTTGGAAAATTGCTGTGGTATAAAAGACATTAAATATGTCATTATGCAGTTATAGGATTAGAGTTACCTGCAAATATATTATCTCTTACCTGCTTTAATATCTGCACTGATATCACATAACCCGACCTAATGCTCAAATAAAGGTTAGACTGTGAGAGGATGCTCATGCTTTTATGCTAAGTATAGCTTATTAAATCCAGAAATGCCTGTACTCACTCCAGAGGGTGCCAGACACTTGGATGACTCCAGGTGCATAAGCCTACTTTAAAACTGATTCTAATTAAATTAAATCAACAGTTGCTAAAGGATTGACACTGTTTCTAACATTATTTTGGTTGTGTAGTAATCAAAAATCCAAATTCATTAAAATACAGCTATTTAAATAGCTGTACACCAAATAATTCAACTAATAGGGCTGTGTATTAGAAAGGGCCTCGTGATACGGCACATAGTTCACAATACATCACGATATACTGCAATACTTGTTTCTAAGGTCATGGCAGTCTGTGTCAGCGAGTGGAGGAGGAAGTCGTTTGACACACACTGAGGGTTTTATTAATTAATAACGTATTAACGTATTAAATATTAACGTAAACGTAAATCAGCTAAAAGCGTAATTTAAATATGTATCAACAATAGAGGTTAGAATGCCGAAAAAAACCCCCAAACATATCAGGACACCCAGCCATTAAATCCATATGCGTTTTTAAACATTTTATATTCTCACTCTTACTTCTATAATAACCTTAAATCAATATATGTGATCTGATAAGAGTGTAATTTTAAGATTTTGTTTATATAGACACAATGGCATTAAGGAGAGCAAGTGCTAATGTTGGGTGAAGGCGTTTAGTCCCAACACCATGAAATCTCACTACTAAAGAATACCAAGATCTTTTATACTATTGATCAATTCTAATTTTATAGCAAACGTTTGGGGGAAGAAAGACTTCATTGTTTACAAACTGTTAGCCATGTAGTGTATTATACTGTATATGATTCATAACCTATATATAGATAATTGTGATGGAATTTTTTAAAACTTCATGTGGTTAGAGTGGAGAATTTTCCTATAAAGCCAGCCAATACCTTATATAATATAATATATATAATATAAAAAGATTTTTGCCTAGTCAGGGCCTCTGTGATTAACCTCTCCGTTTGGATAAAAGGTACAGATCTGGATCTGCTTTTAAAGAAACAGGTGAAGTGAGATGCTGGTGTTGCCTATTCTGTCACTCTGACGCATTTACTCAAGTCTGTTGATGGTGTCTCATGCTGCCCTCACGCCTGTGCTGCCTTCTGCTTCTACCTTCAGTTAAGCTGTTAAATCTGGGCATGCCTGACGCTCAGCTTGCACTATGATTATCATATACGCCATATGTTAAGTACAGTTCAACAGTCTTACTAAGCTCTACATCCTGTTACCTGAGATAATTTGAGTGTGGAAATCTGAGGTGCTGGAATGCAGGGTGCAACATCCATCCTCCTGAGTGCACTGAGTGTGTGTGTGTGAGACCACACATGGTCATCATATTTACTTTAAACTTTTACTATGTCAAGATTTAGTAATTAACTGCAGTCAAATGTTAAGCTTTTTATCACGACTTCTGATTAGACTGCTGTAATTCCTTTATCCATTACTGAGCATAAAGTTCTGGCAAGCAATTTTTCGAGTCCAAGTTCATTGCAAGGTTTTTTCGGATTCTCCTAAAGAGTTTTTCCCACATTACATTCGCCTTGAATTTTCTCATTAGAGATTTTTATTTATCTGTAGGTTTCTAGTGAGACTAAATGTTTGTTATATGCGCTATCAAATAAATTGAAATTCTAATCAAAATACTTAAACTCACACGCACACACACACACATAGACGCACACACACATACACACAGGCTAAAAGTTAATCCTCATCCTGCTGAGGCTGCACTAAAGTAAATATGCAAATATCACTCTGGGTGATTTAACAGCAGGATGAAGTCACATCGGAAGAAATGAATGTAGGAAGGCTTTAGGAGAAAAGCAGGATAGATAAGTGAATGGATGGATAGAAAAATATACGCATGGAAGGATGGACAAATGGATGAAATGATGACTAGCTAGAGTGAAAGGAAGATATTTGTTAAATAAATAGATGGAAAAAGAGCAAGGGCAATGTGTAAAATATGAAAAAAAGAAATTGCATTCATTTGAAAATATTATAGCATGATAAAAAAGAAAAAGGTATATAATAATAAATTATTTTACACATATGAATAACATACAAATGGAAATTCCGTTCTAACATACTTTTCTGTTTATCCTTTTGCTCAAGGCTACGTCTTGGTAAAGACAGTCCTCTAGAGTTTAAAATAAGTATTGCAATTGAGACTCATACTACACCATTCTAACAACTTCTAATTATAATATATGAAAAATATACATACAGATACAATATATGGCCCAAGGTTTTATAAACACTTCACCAGCACACCCACATCCATATGTCTTTCTCAAACTGTTGTACATGATTTTTTTATTGCCACTAAGAGGCTAAAACACTGTTCCAGCATGACAATAACCCTGTGCACAAAACCCAAGCTTCAAAGAGACATTTAGTCCTGACCCCAATCTGACTGAATTATTTGGGATGAACTGGAACACCGACTGCACTTCAGACTTTCTTATCCAACATTAGTGCCTGAATTTATTAATACTATTGTGGCTAAATACAAAATGCCCAAATACTCTGAAATCAAGTTAAAGGGAGAAGTGGAAAAAAAAGACATATGGATACGATGATCATGGGTCCCAATACTTTTGTCCGTTTATATAAATAGATAGACAGACATAGTAAAGCTGAAAATAATCAGACTTCTGCTTTTCTGTCCTAAACATGCGATGGGTAATAATAGGGGCTATTTGGCAAGTGCTGATAGCGATTAAGGCCTTTAGCACAACATGTGCATACATTTGGGGTCTGCTAAGCGTCACTCATTTTACACAGTGGGTAAAGGTGTAATTTTCTGATTGGTCAGTTTGAATGTCTTACATTCGGTTCACATGGTTAAGGAAGGGATGAAAAAGGATCGTAACTAGTACACTAGCTTCCTTTTTCGCTTCTGGGGCTTTCTCTCTCTCACTCTCTCCAGTAGGCAAACCAACCTTACAACAGACAGACATGTAGATAGACAGACACAAATAAATAGACACAGTTAAATGGACAAATGGAAAGATATATAGATAGACAGACAGTCAGACAGACACGGATGCATAGATAGCCACGGATACATAGATAGGGATGGATGGATGGATGGATGGATGGACACAGATACATAGATAGATGGACGAAGTACTCAGACTTCTATTTAAACCAAATTTATTATTAAATGTAATTAAACCTCCAGTTCTTACCTGTATAATTACTGTCATCTGTGAGCAGGTATAGAAAGAAAACAGTGCAAGTTAAAAACCTGTAGGGCATTAAAAAGAAACAATTTTATATATTAGCACTGCATCTGTATAAAGGTCAAGAAAATCAGATTTTCAGGGTATCGAGTTCTTTATATGCCTTCATGCGGTAAGTGGCTTTTAAAGCTTTGTTTACAGTTTAAATCAAATACAATTTATTAACAATCAGCCACAAAAAAACAGGTACTGTAGAGAGAAAGCTAACTTCACAAACAGTCGTGTGCCTTAAAGAACCTTTTCAATTCAATCTTAATGCAATATGACTGTAAACACTAACGCACCCGGGATCATCAGTGTAATGTGTTTCTCCTCTACTGTTCAATACAATTACGATGACACACATGGATCGAGTTACGCTTGTGCAATGCATCCTATAACAATCTTGTAAATCTTATTTAGTATATATATTAATCATGGTTCTGAATTTCCACACGCATTCTTTAAATATTCTTTAATAGAATAACGTTTCTTATATTTGTTTTTAGTTAGTACAGCTATGTATGTAAACATGGCCGATGAAACGAAACCCTGTTCTGATATTTAATATACACTACGTAATAACGATGATGATTAGGATAACTCACAAACACACAGTGGTTTAGGAGAGTCCCAGTTGCCCTGCTTGGTGCAGTGGGAAATGTTTCTGCCCTCCAATATGAAGCCAGCATGACAGCTGTAATGGAGCACAGTGCCTTCTACTGGAGGTCCAGGGGGTTGCAGTGCCACCCTGCCATTCTCCATAGACGTCCAGGTGTGGGGACACAGGAACACTAAGGAGGAATGAGACATTAGTATGTGCTTAAAAAAAAGACACAAAGGTCTCTTCACTTCTCATTCTCTGTTATAGATTGTGTAATAATAAAATAGTAATAACAATGAAGGGCTTACAGCATCGGCTATGATGATCCATATCTGTCCATGTGCCATCAGAAAGACACTTTCGCACCTTCGGACCTACAATCACCCTGTTTCCCCGGCAGATATATTCAATCTCATAGTCTACAGGCAAAATCTGCACACTGCGAATCTGCAGAGAGGGTGAGATCAGAGGAATGAGCATTAGATGACCTATAATATTGCTTTCTTTATACTATTATCAGAAATCATATCTGGACTGAGGTTGTGGTGTAAAGCTAATAATACTATAGTACACTTCACCTGCTCCTGAGTCAGACCCCTGTATCGGATCCCTCCATCTCTAGGAGGACGAATAATGGCGCATCCTGATACAAAAAACAGAAAGCAGAAAGAGATGGTAAATAAAGCCAAGGTGCAAAAAAAAAGAACAAATTTTCCTTTTATATTCATTCATGTCAACATTAAGTGATAGACATGGGTTTATTAGGGTGTAAATATTTTTGATGATTGCAGCTTAAAAAAAATATATAATTTTACTTTAAAAAAAATCTATTGATCTATATGGTGTATCTGTATATATAAAACTTATTGCATGTGACTGTGTTAACACTTCAATTTTTTAGCAACACCTTAATAATACTCTTTAAGCCACGAAAAATTAAGCTGCATATTTATAACGAAAAGCTTTCGTTGTACTTATATTCACATGTAGAGACATGTAGGGAGGTCACAAAAATACACCTAAATCTTCGAGGCTTTGCTGGGATGTCATGATAATGAAAGTAGTCATTATCAGATGGCTGAAATAAAGGCTTTAACAAAAACACTCAGCAACAATCTTCACTGCAGTATTAAAACAATGCACAGCTGGTATTAATGAGCTCAGTGTGGATTGAGAAACAACACCTCCATCCCAAAACACACTACAGCACGACTAGTCTAAGCCTTGGTTGTTTCTATTAGTGTAGCTTTAATAAACTGCTTTATTTCACTGTCTACTGCGTCAGATGTATATGATTGAAGTGAAAGTTTCTTGACTCGAGCTGGAACCTATCTGACCGTTTACATGCACACATACAATGCAATTATTTCTAATAATCAGAGTGAGAATTAAATCGCATTATAATGTTAACATGTCAAGAGCAAAGCTGTTACTCTTATTTATTTGCAATTTCTATTATTCGTATTATTCGCTAAAAGCTGTGGCATCATGTCATTCACGTGCATGTGCGCTGGATGTACATGAATAACGTGCACGCCACAATTCTTAAAAAGCTTTTGAGAAGTTGAGAAAGTGATAGCGCAGTGGTCAAGGTGTTGGACCTCCGGTTCTATTCCCAGCACCACCACTGCTGGGTCCCTGAGCAAGGCCCTTAACCCACAATTGCTCAGCTGTATAAAAGAGATAAATGTAAGCTCTGGATAAGGGCGTCTGCCAAATGCCAGAAATATAAATGTAAAACGTTTTGTTCTTGACATGTAAACATCTTAATGCGGTGTTTACATGCGTGTATTTTTTTATTAAAATCGGCATACGCCACCTTTACTAATACAATTATGCTTGCTGCAAATATGAGCTTCATCCCATTATTTAGATTGAATTGTTGCGTGTACATGAATAAATATGTAAATGTCAACTTAAATTACATATGCAGCAGTCTCATGCTAGTGCTTCTTCTCTCTCTCTCTCTCTCTCTCTCTCTTTCTCTCTCTCTCATACACACACACACACACACATTACCTCCAGTTGTTGAATTATGCATGGCTGTAAGAAATCTGGGAAGCACGTTGGAAATTACGAGAAACAACAGCTGCATCATTACTGCATCTGACAAAAGATAAAAGAGAGGTCATGATTAAAAGAACTAATATGGTAATTTAATTCAGCTCTCATTACTGATTTATTGCACTGACTCATTTATAGTGTACAGAATTATTACATTTTAGCCTGAGATACATGTATACATATACAAGTATAGACGGGACAGGTCAGCTGGGGTCAGGAAAACACACACAGACAGAGAGAGAAAGAGAGACAGAGAGAGGGAGAGAGAGAGAGACAGAGAGATAAAGTAACACTAGGCCGACAGTGGGGAAACAGAGGGAGACAGGAAATCCTGCGGTTAGAATCAGAGGACACTGTTAACTTTAATGTCCTACACCGTTTCGAGGCATTAAATCTCTATCTTCCATTCCAAGTACACACGTTAAACTAACTACACACATAAAACATTTATGCACACACTTAACCGAACACACGTTACATCACATACATTACAAAGCTTCAGTGTGAGAAAAAGAGCAGACTTTAAAACTGTTGTATAATGAAAGTACAGAAAAAATACATCGGATAAACAACAATATAAAGCGGAGTATTAATATCAGAGCCTAAAGTGAGTTATCAGTACCTTATCAGGTTCCATATATTTTGGGATTGGTGCAACCAGAGGCATAGATACAGATACAGACACAGAGAACTAAAGACTTCCAACGGGCTGCTTACTTTACATTCAAAAAAATGTGGAAAGTTAAAATGCAGAAAGCCCACCTGTAATCGGGAAACCGATTACAGAGTTGGAGAGACTTTGGCACACACTTAATTACCAGGCCAATAAAAATGTATGTATAAAAATTTATAAAAGTAACCAAAATAGCCATATATATCAAATTAGATATATATCCACATTATATACGTAGATTAAGTGTGTATCGTGCCCTATGATGACTTAAAAACCTATCTTGGCTGTATTCCTGCTGGGAAAGGCTCCAGATACACCCCAGAAAGTGATTGAGATCTAAGAAACAACTTTTCGACTTCTAACAGGCTGCTTACTTAACATCCAAAGAAATGTAGAAAGTTAAAATTTCAGAAACCCCACCTGTAATCGGGAAACCGATTATGGAGTTGGAGAGACTTTGGCACACATTCAATTACCAGGCCAATACAAATGTATGCACAAACATTAAGAAAAGTATCCCAAACATACATATATAGCAAATTAGACATATATCTATATTATATATGTGTATATATATATATAAGTGTGTATCGTGCCCTGTGATGAATTAAAAAACCCATCCTACTGGGACAGGTTCCAGATACACACCAGCCCTGATCAGGATAGGATACCGATCAGGATAGAAAGTGTGTAAGATCTAAGAAAAAAAATTAAGCGAACTGAAAATACATTTTTATTTATAACAAAATTTTATTAAATGTTCCAATGAATCATTTTTGCTAGCTTTAATATGACACATATTATTACTGCATTATTTCTGTCCTATATTTTTAAAAAGAAAGAAAAGATATATTTTAATTAATAAATGATTAGTGTAATAAAAAAAAAAAAAGGGTTAGGCAGTTTATGTAATATTATCAGGCTGGAACCCCTGTCTCTAAAAACTGACAGAGACAAATTGGACAGGGACGTGGATTACACAAGGCCTTAAAATAAACTAAACAGTTTGATCTGATCATTATAGTTAAATTGCAGGCGTCTAATCTAATAAAATTACATCAATCTGAATGTGTCCGAGTCCTTAATAAAGCCTGGTGCTGATCTTTGGAGTCTATTAATGAAGTTTGATGTAAACAGTTAACATTTTGTAGCTACTAAACAAACAAACAAACTCCCCAGTGACAGAACTGAAGAATGAATGAGATACAGGCTTTAAAGTGACATCAAGAGAAAGTAAACTGTTTTACTCACAAATGTTGACAGGCCCGGTGCAAAAAAAAAAAAAAAAAGAAGAAGAAGAAGGTCCTTTAATTTCCGTGTAGTGGCTGTTTACATGCCCATCAATTGCAGTGATTTAACAGTGCAAATCCCGCGTCGTTGCATAGGCTGACATATGGATGGCTTGTAGTGTCGTACTGTGTGTATTGCTTTGCAAAATAAATATGCATTTACCCTAATCTTATAATTTATATCATTCTAATCTATATACAAATAAAAAATACAAATACGCCCAGAATAAATGTTTTACGCTCGATACTGCACCTCCATCCTTCCTCTCCTCCTCCTCCCTTCTTTTTTTCCACTCTTCTCCATCTCCGGCTTTTTTTTTTTTTTACTTCTTAATTCCACCCGTCCTGCTAAAAACACCGCCCCCTAGGTCAGGAATGGTGTATAGTTCATACTCGAAAGTCGATTGTGTTTCCATATTGAAGGACGCCAGTTCTGTCCAATCAGCGAGGTAGTTTTTTTAACGAGGCGGGATTTGCGGGATACGGGTGGAAAAGGGGAAAAAAATCCGCTTCACTCACTTGCGACATCACTTGAGGAGTGAGTGTGTGTGTGTGTGTGTGTGTGTGTGTGTGTGTGTGTGTGTGTGTGTGTATCTCCTTTAGCATCGACCTGCTTTGTAAAAATTTCTTCTGGTATCAGACCATCAGACTAAAATGCGGTTGATTATGTTATCCGTTTTTGGACTGTATCAGTCTTCTTGGCATCAGTGGTCTGCGCTTTGCTGATTCCAGCTCCTTTCTTTTTTTCCTTCTCATCATCTATTTATACGCACATGGAGATGAATAATTAAAGATAGAAGATAAGATTCTGTTCCAAAAAAAATCAGTTTTAGTTAAAATGTAACGTGTTGGTAATTTTATATCCACCAAACACAGATGGTCCTGAGTAAAATTTTATTGTTTTAAGGATTTATTTTTTTATTTACCTAAACTAAACACCGTTTTTGTATTATTTTCTTTCCCTTTTTTCTCCTTATCATGTCCAATTTGTCAATCTGTTGTCTCACTATAAGGACATTTGATCCCAGACCAAGAAGATAAATTTATAGATGGTTACATGGGTAATAGAAGAGGGAAGCTGTCTGCCAATGTCATTTCAGGGACATTTATTTTGCTCCAAAAAAGCAATCAGATATTTTGCATGTCATTGTCATGAATATAACCAGATGGGCCCCTGACCTTCACCACCTCGTGTGTAAAAATCTGGACACACAGCCGGAGCATCAAATATACGGCACGGCTCCAAATATAGGTTTAATATGTCTGTTAAAAACCTGACACGTACACAAAAAATTAATAGTATATTAGTATAAATAGTACATTTCTCTTTTTAAAAAAAATCCCTTTTTATAAATCCTATTAATAAAAACAATCTTTTTACCATAAAATAATCCTTCCACAAAATGGTAGCATTTGCATGTTTTGTGCTGACCTAATTTAGATAATGTATTCTCACCCAAAATGTTTTTTCAGGAATTATTTTTTTACTTTTTACTGTTATATTAAAAAAAAAACCTAAAGTTTTGATTTTCATTCCAAACTCAGAACTGTATATCTGATGCGACTGTGTCATCAGTCTTTCCACATAAACCTCATTAACTCAGGCTGGATGTAGATGTAGACATCCATCAGCAATTTCATCACTCAGGCCCCATATTGGATCTCTATATTGCATCTCTCTTAGGACACACTTGGAAAGTCGTAAGAGAGCAGAGTGAGATGTGCGAGATAGGACAACGTCATTGCACTTCTCTTTCAGGCACACAGCTCGATTCAGGACGAGCATCACATGACTGCATCCTCTTGCAAAGCTGTACGTTTCTCTGCATTAAGGTCATCTAAAGGACAAAGATGGGGTGGGGAAGACAGGTTTTACTGGGTAATCGATCTGAAAGTCTGGATTTAAATAAAAGCAGGTTAGCAGCATTAAAGGAATAACGGATCACCAGCCTCACTAGTAAAACACTGGATTATCTGATTTCACAGGAAATATTTACTTATTTGCGCAAAACAGCTGCCACACCCGACCTTCAGGATTTCTACCCTGCTGAGAATTTTACAAGCAACATTCCGATCACCACTGATGTAACTAAACATTTTTATTTATATCATTCTCCGATCTGTACAATAAGATTACGTAGCACGCGGGATAAAATGCCTTCACATGTTTCGAGGACTAGAGGAAAGTCGATACAAGTAAAAACCGTTGCACTGAAAACACAATTACACACACGAACCTTAGAGAAAGGAGGGCTATTACTTGATTGCATGATTACATAAAGTATTTGTATATTGTGATAAATGACTTGTTCTGTCATAAACAATACATTTATCTGTATGAAAAATAATTGTTACAGGTATCAAAGGAACACAAATTCTATTAAAGAAAATACTTATTTTTACGATAGCTATAGTTAACACATCAAAACTTTACTATTACTTAAAATTCAGCCATATCATAATAACATATTTAAAATATAACATCAAAAATACGTTAACAATTTTTACTGATTAAAAATAAATTAACATATTCAACATATAATCAAAATAATCTGATAATAAACTGAATTTACTGATAAAGCAATCTACTGAGCAGCATGTTGTAAAGATCCACACAAACTATGAAAAGACCTGATAACAACCAACATACAGATTCGCAAATACTGAATAATAAACTAAATAAATAAAAGGATGCAATCATTTAAGGCTTCTTTTGTTTAGACTTTAAGGGCAGTGTGAGAACGGTGTACGGTTAGCAGTTTACAACAACAGCATCTGAACAGAATCGTGTGAATTTAGCAGTGTGAACTGCTGTTGGGTGAAATTGGAGAGTTTGTTTATTACAAGCAGGTCAGAGATGTCTATAGTGGGAAAAGGAAATGGGAATCGCGGTGTATGCGCTAAATATGTAAAGGACAAGTGGTTACGGTGGTGACTGGTGATCAGAAGATCAAGAGTTCAATTCTCAGTACCACCAAACTGCCACTGCTGGGCCCTCTGAGCAAAGCCCTATAACCCTTAACTGCTCAGCTGGGCAAATAAGATAAATGCAAGTCTCTCTGGATGCGGACGTTCTGCTAAATGCTAGAAATAGGGATTTAAACCAATTTTTTTTTTAAATAAAGAAATAATACGAATGTAAGATATTTCACAGACTTCTTAAACGGGTTATTACTTAAAAATCCCAGACATCCAGTCTGTAAGAAATAATTCATATTTGTAAACGGATAAATGATAGAACAGCTTATAAAGGTGATGTCTATAACTTCAGCATCATTTGGAGGCTTCCCACAAAAGTTTGGAACAAATTGTAAGGTATCACATTTGGCTGCAGAAACAAATAATGTGTTCAGTAGTAACATTAAACATTGCTTTAAAATAAAAAGTTATTTTTTTTATGTGCAAGCCTGAAGTTCACATCCCTAATAAATCGTGCCTTTATGATTCCAAGGTCTTGTGTTCTGCAGCTTGTGAAAAACAGAATATTTTACAGCTTTATGACCTCGAGCTCGGTCTGGGTTAAAGAGGTGTAAATTGTCTTAAGTGCTAATTATCAAGGCGGCTGTTTATTGTTGTTTAGCAGCTGTCAGTCGAGGCGGAAGCTGTGGTCAGTCACTAAAATAAAAATTGTACTTCTTTAATGTTTTTAAGCAACTTTAGGATTTGTAAAGCACAGACAAATAATAAACACTAAGGCGGAAACAACAATAAAATAATGACTACAGCATCGTCAGTTTACAAAATGTAACTCTGGTGAGTTTTTTAGTCTTAGGTTTGACGTATTGTCTTTTTATCTTTATTCCTGTCAGTACCAACGACAACAAACAGTTTAAAAAGCCAAACCGAGCTTTCAACCCGGCTGGTGTAATATCTGTTCCAATATCAGGGAATTCATTATTAGTTTAGTATTGTTGTTGTGTTACTTGCTGAAAGGACATTTTTTCCTCCTATCTACAGGGTGCCATCATTAATTTGAGCGTGAACATGCTCCGTGTTGTATTTTATGCAAATCACACACTGTGTGTTTTCTGCTGCAGTTACCCCAGAACTCCATGTGGTATCCTAATGCTTTTTAAGTTTAATTTATACTCGTGCATTAATTTACAAGTTCTGGTGGTAATCTCAGCAACAACAACAACAACATCTGCATCCCGGAGGGTCTCACCTTTCATGATATATTGCAAAATGAGTGTGATTGTGACTGCACTCTAATTACCTGCTGATCGGTTGCACAGAATTATACTGGATTCGGTTTCATTATGGTTTAATCCTCTCTCATTGTTCATTAAAGCTATTCGCAGGAAATCCATTACTTTTCTGATGCAAGTTGCAATTACAGGGAATTGGGTAAACAGGCAGTTTAACTGTAAAGAAATGTATGCTGGGCAACAGCCATAATTATTTCAATGCTGCACAATATTATTTCTCATGCTGCTAGTAAGTTGGTGATTAAAATGAACATATTGCGTCTCTTGATGTGGAGACAAAACTGCACTCGTTCATCCTAGTTGTTTTAGACTAGATTGAAAAATCTATCCTATTGTGTCCTGCTGGAGTGAACAATATGATAAAATGTTATAACCTGTTAATTTTCAATGGATTTAGTCATTGTTTTAAAGAACAGACAATATTTGTTGAAAATATTGGGGAGGTGTTAGCTCAGTGGCTAAGGTGTTGGACTGCTAACTGGGTGATTGTGGGTTTGATTCACAACACCGCGAAGTTACCCCCGCTGGGCCCCTGAGCAAGGCCCTTAACCCTTTCAGCTGCTTATCTGTAAATGTTATACGTTGAGACAAGAATAATATGAAATTGGTCTTCACTGAAACAAAGTAGCTGATTGGACATTACCCTTCTGTGATGTTTTCTTTTGACTTCTCCGGGTTCCCCTTCACCTCTTGAGAACATATCTCCTAACATAAATTGCCCCTAGGTGTAAAGATTGTATGAATGTGTGTATGTACATGGTGTCCTGTAACTGGTTATCATTCTAGTCAGAGTAAATTCCAACCTTAACCTATTGTTCTCTGGATCCTCTGCACCCCTTTTCAGGTCAGAGCAGCTACCAAAGATGAATCTGTTTTATTTTTGTCCTTCATTCCTGTTGCATTATACAGTTAAACTCATTGCATTGTTGCTCTCGGTTCGTTTTACCTGTTACTATGTTTATCATTCCTAAGTATCTTGATACTGTATAGTGAGAAAATGTCTTCAGGTATCACTACACTGCCTACACCTACTCAAATATTTCCTTGTGGGAGCCAGAAGTGAGACTTCCTCACAAACTCACACTTCTGTGATGCTGCTTGATGAGCTGCTCTTCTTTCTCTATTTCTGTGCAATCCAACGTTTTGTCCTGTTCTTGTCCCACCCCCCTAATTTTTTCATCCATATCCTTTCCCCTTTCCTCCTCCTCCCCAGAAAGACTAACGTCACTCAGCTGGCCGAGATGCTCGACAGAGTCACACTTCTCCAAATCCGAAGCAATGGTTTTAAAGCTAAAAACAGACGTGGAGTCAGAGCCTATTACAGAAGTTGGTCTCCTTCTTTCTCTCTCCCACCAGCCAGACTCTACATGTCGCTCTACCCACTCTTGCGTCTTAGCCTCTTGTCCGTCCACCCATTCGCTCGAATTATTGCGGTTTCCACTGTGTCCGCTTTCAGTCCCTGTAGGGATTACCGCCTCGGCTCCTACAGGAGGACTGCGTGTTTTAAACGATGTTGTAGATCCGTTCTCAGAGTGATCTGGTCCCCTCTGGGCATGGATCTCCTCGCTGATTTTCTCCAAACGCTGCAGAGTGTAGGAGTAATGCTTCTTCACTTCGCTTACACGCTCTTCTAACTGAGTTACCTTCAATTTGTGCTCCTGCAAACATAATACAACAAGTCTTAGTAGTCAGCAAGGCAAGCCCATAATCAATGGAGAGATAAAGAAAAAGAAAAAATACAAATGTTTATGCAACCAAAAGAAACATCTTTACCAAAATACACAAAGCTAAAAGACAAGATATTCACCAAGAAAAAAAAACAAACCACCTCACGCTGTGTCAACCACGTTTTGCATACTGCCTTTAAAACCTTTGTCCAGCATAAAAAATTTGGCTCTGGATAGAATTTTTTGCATTTTTTTACATTAGTGGCAAGCACTTTAAACCACTGCTGTAGCTTATTGTATGATGGTTTTAGTGCCTGGTACGCACCTTTTCGATGCTGCAGTTTGGTGTGTGTATACATTTACAATTGGTTTACAGAAATTATTGATCTCCATTTTAATATAAGTATCAAACTGACCCACTAACATCCTGAAATAAACGTAATAGATCGCAAAAAAACAATACGAAAAAGCGTGTAGGAAACTTTTTGACTTTCACACTGGCGCAAATAAATAAGAAAAAAACGTACAATAATCAAAATTATTCTACATCAAAGAAAAAAAATAGAAAGAAAGAGACAGACAAACAAATATAGATAGATAGATAGACAGACAGACAGACAGACAGATAGATAGATAGATAGATAGATAGACTTAAGTAAGTTTAGTAGTTACAATCTTCATCGTTGTTTCACTTATGGTGTGTATATGAACCTCTTCCTATCTGATCTCATGCAAACTATAGCATAAAATCTAACTGACCTCCAATATAGTGTTTAACTGCACTTTGAGTTCGAAGTAAGGCTTAGACTTGATGATGGTCCTCTTGAGGGATTTCTGCAGGGTCTGTACACGAGCTTCAGCCGCCTGACACAGCTGGGTGACACGCATGTGCTCTCGTTCGCTCCGCAGCCGCTCGTCCTCGGCTTCGTTTACCTTTTGGTAACAAAAACAGACCATTTTTTTATATGTCTTTCCACAGCCATGTGTTTAAACCCAATTGTTATGCAACAAGAACGCCTCATGTAAAATCTGAGACAACCACACCCAGGGCATACGCAAAGCATGAGTAACTACAGGTCTAAAACACTGTTGGGAACTTCTATTGTTTTAGAGCAGGGAATAATTATAATAAGTGTACAAAAGAAGAAAGGCTAACGGCTTATCGGAAATAAGAATGTTTACTTTTAGTAATTATCTCCTTTTCATTCCATGCTGACAGCTGGCACACTTCCCACACACTACCGCTTATTTGCAGTTCACTCAGGAGAAAGTTTAATTACAATGTGTACAGTGTGAAAGCAGACATGGCTGTAAACTTGCTTCTAAAGACAGGATCTTTACTCCAACTACCACTTATCTTTTCTATTACCTGTTTAAGCTGATTTTTTTTTTTTTAAACACCTAGTACGTGTTATCCAGTAAATTATTCAGGCAGTGTCCTAAACACTAAACAAGCTAAATATTTGCAACGGAGCTGATTGTTGTTTAATATATAACTACAATTTTATTATCCACAACATTTCTCTCACTGCTTTTTATGCGTTTACAGTACACGGACTGCAAATAATCAACTGATTTATCTATAAGCTCTCATTTATTCTATGCATATTCTATACATTTATGGTTTTAAGACAGTGAAATGTGTATAATATTCATTTGTTCACTTCGATACTTTTTTTTAAATTATCTTTTAATCGTCAGTACAATCAACTATGCAAATTTCTTTTTACTAATAAACAGAAATTATTTTTTTTTCCAGCCATGTTTTTTCTTGGTATGACTATTTTTTCCAGTACATATAGAAACTACTGTATATTTACTATGTACGGAGAAGAGAATTTGTACATTTATACATAAGTCTGTGTACACCTGACCATCACACCCATATATTGCCAGTGAGAGTTATAAAACCACACTCAATTATGAGAAGAGGTGGACTTTGGACAAAGAAACACAGATATATCATAGGGCTGGGCAATACGACTACTATAAGTAGTCACTATAAGGGGCAGTGGTGGATCAAATGGTTAAGGTGCTGAGTTGCTGATCTGAAGACCAGAAACACCTGGGTTCAAGCCCCACCACCGGCAAGTCAGCCATTGTTGGGTCCCTGAGCAAGACCCTTAACCCTTCCTGCTCCAGGGGCGCTGTATCATAGCTGACCCTGTGCTCTAACCCCAACTTACTAAAATAGGATATGCGAAAAAAGCATTTCATTGGCTCTGTACACGTACCTTGCACAATGACAATGAATTGAATATTATTATTATAAAATGACTATTAGGATCATTAAACATTTAAGTTATTCTAGATGTTTTTAACAATTATACATCAAAAGATTTGACCTATTTTTAGTATTAAATTCATATTGTGTATTTGGGTTACAATACAGCCAGGGTATAATCGAACAAAAGACAGTGTAGATTGTAGGGAAGATACTTTGGCAGTAGCATGATTGAGCATCTCTTGCCAGGTTTGGTCCAGAGTCTTAGCTGCACCGAGGCCCTGTTCAGCTACGTACACCATCTCCCGTGCAGCTGTGTGCATGGAAACGGCGCGCTCGTATCTAAGCGCAGCCTTCTGGGTCTCCTGCTGAGCCTAAATGGTGCATAACAAAGTCGGAAAGCATTGAGTGAGATAGGGCCAAGCTGAGTAAGAGCAATCGAATAATACTGTTCTGAAAGTTCTTTTACAGTTATGCTTATATATAAAAAACTGTTCTGAAGCCTGTCCTTACAGATGTATTCAAATACAAAGATATTATTAAAAATAAAAGTACCTCCTTTGCTAGTCTCCGTGCCTCATAGTAAGGTCTGGCTTTCTCAATGCAAGAGCCTAATTGAGAGCTTAGTGCGTTGAGCTTCCTGGCTGAATCAGTAAATATTTTCCTGTAGCCTGACCTCTCTTCCTAATGGGGGGAAACGTTAGAATAAAAGTCAGACATTGGTTGTTGTTGTTTTTAAATATATAAATAAATTTGGCAAGAAGTGACATTTTGTGTTTAAACATATTGAAGTTTTAACTCTTTTTTTCTTAAAATTGTAAGGTTTTAAAACCAGTAATATCCAGTAAAGACTGCTTTGGAGAAAATAACAGCACAGCATACATTTCACCAATGTCTAAAAAAAGGTTTTGTATAACTGCTCCTATAAATAAATTTCATGTTCTAAAATATTTTTAGTCTGGCAGAGATGAACTGGCATGCGCGGTATATCAGTAATAGAAAAATACTGGTATATCTTTTATACTGATACCTATACAGTACTTACATTTCTAGCATTTAGCTGACGCTCTTGTCCAGAGCGACGTACAAAAGTGCTTTGAGTCACATCGAAGAAATTAATACTTAATATTGATGAATTTAGTATTTTTTATGCTGCTGTTCCAGAACCTCTGGTGCTTCTCAAACTGCTGCCATCTACTGCTACTGTTAAGCAGCCGACAGAGCGAAAGGTTTACATGTAATGCTTTCTCTTTGGCTATTGGTGTCTAACATCTGAAAAACCATCTAAGAGAGAGAGAAATAATAAAGCGAATTTATTTTAATTATAATTTAACTGTAAAGCAACATTTGCTATAATTGATTAGTTCAGCTGACCTGCATTGTTAAAGCAATTATTAATCTAGGTCAAAAATTTTAGTATTTCCCGTACCATTATATTCGTCAGGGGTGCCCTAATATAATGTTCTTTTATTAAACAAATAGCCTAATGTTTATCTTAATAACACGAGACTATGTCATTTATGTCTCCACATGGTACAGTACAAATTACTACCAGATGCTAGACAGCTACACGGAAACAGTAAATTATTTAGAAACGATAAATGTATAAAAACATGTTTAGTATGTTAAAATTACTTTATGCATTAAACACGTACCTAACATTAAATACTATATATGATGATAATTCATTTGCTGATACATGACATCTAATGTTTACCAGCTAGAAAACATTAAGATAAATGTAAGCTGCTTTATATAAGTGTGTCTACCAAACGAATTAGAAACACTAAAACAGCCTCGTTTCCTCATCCCATTCTACGTTTCTCTGTAAAGGCCACCAAAACACTAAGCTTTTTGTCATGTTTAGGTAACTAGCTTCTTTCTTTGGTGACATGGTGAATTATCATGCTGGCATGAAAAGACAGCTAAATTGTGACACACAGACTGCAACAATAGTTAACTAGTCTGTGGCATTGGCTGTGGTATTAACAGGTAAAGGTGTGGCAAGAAAACATCCCCCACACCATTACACCACTCCCACCATTCGGTGTGGTAGCACGGTTGTTGGACTGCTAATTGGAAAACCGGGGTTCTATTCCCAGCACCACCAAGTTACCACTGTTGGGACTTTAACCAGGGCCCTTAACCCCCAATTGCTCAGTTGTATAAAGGAGATAAATGTAAGTCGCTCTGGATAAGAACGTCTGCAAAATTCTGTAAATGTGAAGACAATTTTCACTTTGAGAATGAGTGTTTGCATGTGTCAGCATGTGATTCTGTGGTTTAAACAAAAATACACACAAAAAACATTTTACCTAAATTTGAGAAGCTTAACATCATCTTTGTTCATACGATTAACACTTTTTTTTAATAAACATCTTGTATATTTGTAACTTGATACACACCTCGAGCTGCAGTTCCAGCTTGTTAATCTCCTTACTGGCTTCATTTAGATGCTCCAGCTCCTCCTTGATGGAGCAAAACAGTTTTATTTCTCCAGCCAAATCTGCAGTCAAGTGTCTTAAACCCTGAACAATCTTACATTCAATCCAATTTTATTTGTTTAGCCTCTCAAAGCAGCTTTATACAGAATGCAGCAACAGTGAAAAGTTTGTTAATGAGCAAGCCGGAGGCGACTGTGGCAAGGAAAGACTTCCTGAGATGATGTAAGGAAGGAACCTTGAGAGGAACCAGACTCAAGAGGGAACTTTTTCTCATCTGGGTGATACTGCATGTTATTGTTAATTACAACATATTGTAATGATCAAATGTAAAGTAAATCCTAGCCAATGAAATAAAAATAAGAATGTGTCCGAATCTAGGAATAAGTTTATTTGTACCTGTATCCTGGGGTCCAGCTCCTCGTCAGGCTGTTTCTTATGCACGTCTGACTCATGGTGTTGTTGTTGTTGTTGTTGTTGTTGTTTTTGTACTTCACACGTTTCAGTCTCTTCCCTTTTCACAGACTCGTCCTTGTTTTTACAATGCAAACCACAATCTGTTAATCTTTCACCGGGACTTTTTTCACAGTTTTCCAGTTCTGGAACAGCCAGTGAACCGGGAGGATTCTCTCGCAAGTCAGTCTGCTCGACATCCATGTTTGTTCCTTTTCTAACACGAATTCAATAAGAAATTTAGCACCTAACGAACTGAAATGACTATAAAAAGTCTATCGATTAACGCCAGCTGTCTACACAGATGCACTTTTAATACATGTTCATGTTTTTTTTTTCTTCCTTCCGTTCTTCTATCCTTTATCAGCTAGCAGTCCAGTGCTAGCCGACCGACTTACAAACATTTTCTACACCTGACGACGTTAATTAAGTGGCCTTTAATGCTGATAATAAATAAGATACGCAAAACAAAAAAAAAAACGGGTAAAATCACATAATTATGAAAGTTTTATCCGTCGCGAATCTGCACACTCGCACACTTAAGCAAAGCTAGCTAATAAAAAGGAGCGAATAGTTACGTCAATTTGAAAACGAGTAGGCGTGCGTAGGCAGCTCGGCTTCCGTAGATCGATGACGCTGGATGATGCTTTTCGAATCGTGTTCGATCAGATCTGAGTCAAAATACTGTATTTATATCATATTTATCATTTATGTTTATTATGATTTCTGTTAAATATTAAAAGTTTGTTTTTTTGCTGACCTCCGATCCAGGATACTATTACTAAGCTTTGATGATAAAGTTTACTAGCTCATATTAAAATTTTATTTGTCACATACAACCATACAAAGAACATTTTTTTATATACTGTAGTTATTCTAAAAATATTAATGATACAAAAAGACAATTAAAATATGACAAATAGATGCTTTATTTTCACCCCCAAAATCTACAGTATAACATCATTCTGTGGTTGAAGGTATCAGTCGAAGTTCTTTAACAAATATAGATTTTAAATGTTACATCCTCTACTGATAACAACCAAAAAGATCCACCACCACTTAAACACAAACTTCACATACAATCATTTAAACAAAAGGTATAAAAGTTTAAAGGCACTTTAAAAAGATTTCAAAAAATATTGCAAAGTGACTGGTGAATAAAGAATATTTGCATCAAGGCTCTGATGATTATCAGTCATGTTTCTGAAAAAAATCAGTATAAATCAAATTTGATGGCAGATTGGTGTCACAATTTCAACAATCAATCTAACACTGAAGGTATATAAAGCTCCTCTTTATTAAAAATATGTTAGCATTGACCTGAGATAAAATTCCACAAAATGTTCTTTGGTATTTTTGCATTTTCAAGCTTTGCTTTTCCAAACTGTTCTACAGTAAATGTTTTTTTTCAAACCCAGGCCAGACAAAATTTATTTATTTTATGCTTCTGTTTACTAAAGACATTTTAAACATATCTGAATTGTTGTGGACCAGTTCCGTTAGTATAATTTCATAGTACTGACTATACAGAATTTTTTCCCCAATTCTAACTCCAGCTTGGATTATACTTTGTCCAACCAACAGGTGGCGCTATATAGAGGCGCCTTCCTTGGGAAAAGAAGCTGACAACACCCCGATAGCCAGCTCTTGGCACTCCAGACTTCAAGTCATCCATGAGTCCAAGCGGTCGTGCTAAGCTTTTAAAATTCTGCAAGTTGGAATACTGCAGTCGAAATGGGCCAGGACCGGCCAGCTTCCCGCTTTTCAGTAAATCCATTGTCACGACAGGGGCACTGTAAACCTCTTTTTCAAAATCTTTATCATAGTTCTGTTTGTTCAAATAAGTCAAATCTCTTTTTGTAAAAGGCACAAATTCAGTGTTGAGTTTAATATAGCGGAGATACTTGTCATAGAACTGACCCAGACTCACACCTTTATGGCCAAATGTCAAAGTTCTTGAGATTTCCGGACGGATGCAAGACCGGTCTTTTCGTTGATTAGGATGCCGCATCCAGTCATCCCAAAATGAGACGGGCCATTTTGGCTCAAGTTCATTCCAGACTTCTTTCAGCAGCATCCATCCAAGCCCTGGGAAAAAGTCTGTTCTATATAAGAGGCTTGTTTCTGCAGGATCTACATATCCGTCCTTGCCATTGTCATTCCAAGCAGATACACACCACAGAGTTGGGTCAGATTTCAGTATAGGGTAAAGGGATCTAAAGTACTCAAAGAAGTCTGGGGCCACCTGAAAGAATGAGAAGACCATAATTAGATGCATGGAAAATTTAAAGCAGCATGCAAAAAAATGTGATCATTTCATCTCACAACCAGATCCTGGATAAAATAAGAGCTGGCAAATAAAACCCATATAAGGTGTACAAATAAAACACTGACAATGTCTCAGTGTTTCCTTTTGATACTACAGAATGCATCAAAAGGAGGCAAAGACCACACATTCAGAGAAAAAAATCTTACCTGGAATATCCAACCATATATCCTACCTGGAATACCCAACCATATATCCTACCTGGAATACCCAACCATAAATCCTACCTGGAATACCCAACTATAAATCTTATCTGGAATAGCTAACTATAACTCCTACCTGGAATACCCAACCATAAATCCTACCTGGAATACCCAACTATAAATCCTACCTGGAATACCCAACTATAACTCCTACCTGGAATGCCCCAACTATAACTCCTAACTGGAATACCCTGGAAACTAAACTATAATCCTACCTGGAATACCCAACTATAAATCCTACTGGAATACCCACTAAATCTCCTACCTGGAATACCCTAACTATAAACTCCTACCTGGAATACCCAACTATAAATCCTACCTGGAATACCCAACTATAAATCCTACCTGGAATACCCAACTATAAATCCTACCTGGAATACCCAACTATAACTCCTACCTGGAATACCCAACTATAACTCCTACCTGGAATACCCAACTATAACTCCTACCTGGAATACCCCTAAACTCCTACTGGAATACCTAACTATAACTCCGACCTGGAATACCCAAAAAACCTATAACCCCTACCTGAATACCAACTATAATCCTCCTGGATGGCCCCAACTATAAATATACTGGAATACCCAGCTATAAATCCTACCTGGAATACCTAACTACACATTCAACCTGGAATACCTAACTTTAAACCCTACGTGGAATACCTAACCTATAAATCCTACTGGAACATCCAAATAAAACCCTAACTGGAATAAAATCCTACCTGGAATACCCAACTATAACTCCTACCTGGAATGCCCAACTATAAATTCTACCTGGAATACCCAGCTATAAATCCTACCTGGAATACCTAACTACACATTCAACCTGGAATACCTAACTTTAAACCCTACGTGGAATACCTAACTATAACTCCTACCTGGAATACCTAACTATAAATCCTACCTGGAATACCCAACTATAAATCCTATCTGGAATACCTAACTATAAATCCTACCTGGAATACCCAACTATGAATCCTACCTGAAATACCCAACTATAGTTCTCAGAAATTAAGTCAAGGGTCATGATTGGTGGATAAAGAACTAACCACTAGGTATTATTTATATTACCAAAACCTACAGTTTTATTGGTTTAATCCAAACAAATCGGTGATGTGTATAAATGCAGAACCCAAAGACGTTTGGGATGTATTCTAAATTATAAACGTTAAATTTATTTTTAAAACTGATAACTGATGTATAGGTTTAATGTTAAGACAATAGAGAATACATACCTCCAAATCATCTTCCACGATGATGACAGCAGAGTATGAGAAGGAGTTAAACATCTGATTTAAAGCCCAACGGTAATGTCTTGAGATTTTGTAGTAACCCTGGAACTTATTATGTCCTGCCGGCACTGGGATCTCTGACAAATCAGGCTGTTTAATGTGAGTCAGTTTACTTCCGTATGAGGCGATTACATCAGCGGTCCCTGTGTGTCCGCAGTCCTGGCTCACGATGATGGGGAAGAGCTCAGCCGATGGCCGGTACTCGAGAAGTTTGTCTAAGCAGCGTTTAACTGTCACTCGGTTACATGCTATGACTAAGATGGGAATAACCACACGGGATGACAGGAACCTACTCCTAATATCTGTAAGATTAATATTCTCATCTAATTTACTTCTGAAGGCTGTGCCATTTTTTTTAAGTTCTTCCCAAAATGACTTCTGGTTCTGGATTTGGAGAAGGATTTGATTCTGGGACTCAAGTTCTGTTTCGAATGCACTAATTAACTGAAGCAGTTTTTCTATAATTTCACTGTTTTGTTGACCTATTTCGGTTGAAACAGACTCGCCTTTTTCCTGTCCAGGAAACCGTCCCGAAAGAAGAAATATAAGTAGAGCATTCCAAGCAACGAACAACAAAGCACCACAAATAGTTATGTACCCGTTCTTGCGAAACATGGCTTAAGTGGACATTCGGGTAACATGAGATGCGTAATATGTTAAACAGGCAAGTTCTCACCAACCACACACCATGATTGGCTGGGAGAATGGGTCAAAAGTCAACAGAAATAGGTCTGTGATGAAAGTGGAGGATCAAAGAGGGCATGTTTGTTGTTTTTACAGTCAGATCAGTGGTGCGTTTGTGAACCACTGAATTTCACGCCAAAATCCGAGGACACAGATGTCACTGAAAAAAAAGGTGAAAATGTGCTTTTTAAAAGTTCTTAATTCTTACTAAATAAATAAATCATAGTAGTACATATTAATATTAAGACTGAATTCAATCATAATTTACAATTTAATCTAAATTAAATTATTTTAGCTTTACTAATGTGAAAGCTGGTTAGTATTCCAGGAATATTAAATATCAATTACATCACCAAACATTTTTATCAGTATGTTTATAACATCAACGTTCCACACTGCTGAACAATACAAAATATTATTATTTTTTTAATTGTCCCTAATGTACATCTGTATTAATTTTTTAGATGATTATAATAAGATCCAGTGTGACTGTTATTGTCAGTATTAACATATATTTTCTAATGTAATTAAAGCCTAAACCGAATAATAAATCCCTCTTTCACATAACAGTAAAGTGTAAAGTTATGCGCCGATCAATAACCTAACCTGTAGATATCACTGATCCTGGACCAACTTCTGAGATCATCATATAACAGCTTCTCCACCCTTCCACATAATAACAAATAAACGGAAGGTAAATAAAAGGTCATTATAATTCCAGCAGCCCCAAATACCCCAAATGCCCCAACCACAAAATACTAACAGAACTAACATTACATTCACTCACATGAGTAAAGTCGGGTTTAATTTCCTCCAGTTCACTCTCTGAAAGTCCAAAATAATAAGACGTTAAGGCAAAAACACAAAAGGACAACATTCCCCAGGAAAAACTGCACAAGTTTGATCTTTTTTTTTTTTTCATCACACCGCTTCCCGCTTCGTTAACGACGGTCGACGATACAGACTTCGGTTTACTTCCGGATGGAGCTGCATACCGGAAGTCCCGCCCATTTTCACAAAAGTGAAGTGGGGTTGTTGGTATGTGTACAGAAAACACCTAAAAATCGGGATCAGAGGTTTATAAAACTGAATAAAACAAAGACATAGGTTTATTTTAATGTTATATTATATTTTTGGTTTATTTATATATATATATATATATATATATATATATATATATATATATATATATATATATATATAGCTATTATATATATATTAAATATATATATAAAGCTAGTTTAATATTTCAAGTTTATTTGCAATGAGCTAAAAAAGTCAAATGAACAAAATGAACAGTGACACGCATGCTGGAAATACTCCATCTCTCTCTCTCTCTATATATATATATCCAACACCCACTTCACACATCAATACACACTAACCAACCCAGAATTAAAGTCAAAATCTTATTCACCTGCCTTTTACATTTACAGCATTTGGCAGACGCCCTTATCCAGAGTGACTTACATTATTCCTTGTTATACAACTGAGCAATCGGGAGTTAAGAGCCTTGCTCAAGGGCCCAGAGGTGGTGGCTTGGTGAGGCTGGGAGCCGAGCCCGGGTCCTCAGGTTGGTAGTCCAACAACTTAACCACTTTGCTACCACTTCCCCCTTATTTCCACTTATTTGACACCGTCACCGTGTGCACAGCAGTGGACTGAACTGCAGGTAGTAATGGCTTGCTTAACAGTTTTTAGACCATTTTGTTTTTGGTTTGTATTTATTTTAGTTTTATATATGTATTTAATCATTTTTTTTAGCGCGCACGGGGGCGACACCTGCTGGTAAACAGTATGCAGTGCAATTGAGGTACCCTGCACGTTAATAAAATTACCCTTAATAAAATAATTCCTTATATTTTACTTAGTAGTTAAGATGTTGGACTGATACCAGAAAGACCGGTTCGATTCCCAGCGCCACCAAGCCACCACTGTGTGCCCCTTAGCAAGGCCCTTAATCCCTATTTGCTTATTTGTATAAAAGAGATAAATGTAAGTCGCTCTGATTAAGGGCGTCTGCCAAATGCTGTAAATGTAAATGTAAAGTATGTTCTTGAGCCTTTAAGTTTTATACTCATGTCCACTTGCTTACCATCTTGATTGTTGAACATTTGAATCTCTTTAAGTATTTATGTCTTACAGGTCCATTAATGGATTATATAGTAAATGTCACTCTAAACACCTGTCTAATCCCTGTATTTATTATGTACCTCACCCAGGTGTATTTACTGCCACTGGAAACAAAAGACACTGAACAATCTACTACATTTTAATTAGATAAATGACAGAATAGTTTGGCGTGCCTATACAAAACTCTGCATCAGGTTTGTAATTATTTAACTATCATTCTAAAGGTTTATCCTGAAGGTTCCGTTGGTTTGAGGTCTTGACTCAAGTTTTTCCACTCTAAATTTGGCACATTTTGACACATACAAGACATCCTATACAGGTGTGTGCTTCCAAATTCGTGACAATAGTTTGGGAAAGATGGGTGTAATAATCAGAATCATTTAGCTCTGTAGTGTATGTCAATGTATGTTAGTCATTACAACATTTAATTATGTTATTAGTACATTTTCACGTTATTTGGTATTTTTGAAGAATCAATTAATTGTAAGAGTAAAGGACCAAAATAAATATAGTTTATATAAGAAAGTTTTTATTTAATACAGTACTGCCGGTCAATAGGGGGCGCTGAGAGGAAAGCTACTATACAATAAGTTAAATATACATGGCAAATTAATAACAAACTAAATCCATTAAATTGTACTATTCCACTGTTTCCTCATATTATTTATTAAAAAAATAAACAAATCAAGACTGTATTTTAAATAAGTAGATATATGTAGATCAATAAACCATGCAATTCGATGATGAGCTTCAACTGGCAGCTGGCTTGTGTTTCTGGGGTTTCTTTATACTTCCACGTTTTTCGTTAGCTAATCAATAATGTTTTTATAATTTTCGCCTCATGTGATTAAACCGTTCTTATTACAGCTCAGCTGGAAGCAATGGAAGTCATCATTTTATTGTTTTTCCTTTGGCCCCCTCTAGTGGCTAACAGTATTACGTCCTTTATCTCTGTATCCAATTGATAAAAATCATTTAAAATATTACATGAATTACCTAATCAATGATGATAAACTAAGCTCAAATTCCCTGATTCATTGTACATTTATTGCATCTTGTAACACTTTACTTTTACATAAACAGTTTCAATATTGTAGCTAGGAGTAATAATACACTAGCATTGGTTATTTACAGTCCTGCATTATTTACAATTCGATTTTTCAGCTTGTTTGTCAATCTGTATTACACTGTTTTTTGGTAAGGCTTGTTAGACTTTGTTCTTAATTTAATTAAATTAAATTAATTGAATTAAATAAAATTGAATGAGTTTCTGAACAATTGGGGGAGACCTGGGGGCAAGAAAAGATGACTAATGGTTTATTAATTTTCTAAAGTGTAGTTATCACATAATGTGCGATTATGATTTTCTCCATATTGGCTAGAATATAATTAAAGTCTTACCTAACCAGAGTTAACATTAATATAGTGTGTGACCTTTTTAAAAAAAAAAAGTTTTACAGGAAATGCAGGTTTCAGGTTACCCATTTTACTAGAGGGCAAATACATCTACCTAGGAAATAGTTAATGATTAAAGGTTTAAATATGTAACCTTGTTTTACACACAAAAATGCCAAACTATATAAATATGTCTATTAAATTCTAAATATTATACTTACTAAAAGTATATATTAAACTCTTAGTCGCTATATGCTTAGTCTCATGTTTTAATTAGATTTTATTAAAGATGAATAAATCAACACCAGTCTATATCCAATTGTTGAAATCTAAAACATTTTACTCCACCGATCACTGAAACTTAAATATAAATAAAAATAATTGTACATCACTGTTGACAACATAATTTATTAACATTTTCTCTATAAATGTTATTCACATATGGTGTAACATATTACAAAAAGTAATCGCACCTCCTTTTCCTCATGCATATGAGTGAGTGTTATGATGGACTTTGTTGATGTGAAAATGCCTGATTGTTATTCCATACACAGGGTGAGAAAATGGCCCATTTATAAATGTCACTAAAGATGAGGATAGGAAGGTAAACATGACATTAAAAAATCAGATAGCTGTTACTTAATAATAACCAGCACATCTAAATATGCCACAGCTTTGCATTTATTTGTGATAAAACCTGACACTGAAGTACCCTATAGACAGTTTTAACTGTTTTTTTCAATCTTGGAAAGGTTGTTAGTACATGCCAACTGCATTTCCATGCCACTTTATTTCCATCACTGCCAACACTTACTTGTTATAGTGTTGAAAATACAAGATGTACCAGATTTGTTCCTAAATGCTCTGCACTGACCTCGAATTAAAAAACAAAATGCTAATAGTTTTAAGCAGTCAAAATAAAGCTAAAAGATGTCGACCCGTACAGCTACACCTCAGTCATGTACACCGCTATAAGACAACGCAGGGTGGAGGGACATGTGGGTTTTGTTGCTTTTTCCAGTTTATTAACTATAATAATAGTCACAGTATATGTTTATGGTATTTATATAGCAAATATTTTCTATTTAGATACAACAAAAGGTTCCTTAGCCTGTCCTTTACGCTGTTTGTGATCTTTGCAAAAAAAAAAGTCTTCAATATCCTCTGCGTCATCGCTTTTTTTTTTTTAACAGGCCACTGACAACAATGGACCCAACAGCCCAACAGATATGTTTCAGCCATGAAGTTTCCATGTAACAGTGCTAACTGAACTCATAGAGTTCCGTTTATGCTATCTCAGTTTTAGTCCCATCTTTACGTCAATTTAAAGGGTTTGCATCCCATTAATTATGAGTCGTGTCATCATTGCCATGTGAAGGTTTGCTTCCAAGAATCATATTGGGCATCACCACAAAGGTAAAAATGCCCACTATCACCAAAGCCACCGCAACCACAATAATGGACACGACTACTGCGTAGTAACAGTTATTAGACTGAAAGAACCTTCCCACACGACCTCTCGCCCTGTTTGGAGGCCTGCCCACGTTCACAATTGCAGCCGATGCAAGACCTTCCTCTATGCTTCCAACTGGCAAAACCGAGCTTTTCTTGCTGAAGCAACTTGTTAATGGACTGTTCTTAAGGACCAGTTTGCCTTTACTACGTTCAAAGCGCACAGATTGAGGTTTCTGCATCTTAGGTGGTAGCTTACGGAAAACCTTTTCGTTGTTGCCGAGCTGTGGCAAGTCTCGGCCGTGACGGATATCCGTCAGCTCCCGACACACTGGGCATGATAGTTTTTTTATTTCCACAGACAACACGTTAATGCGAGCCAGACACTCTAGACAGAATGTGTGGCCACAGGACAGCAGCTTAGGAGTCTTAAAAACATTGTCATAGCTACAGAAGCATATGGGGCACTCTGTTTCATCTAGGTTGTCCTGGTGATAACTGTTCATTCCTCTGACAGTGTTGCTTCTTTTCAGGCCACGTCTTGACTCTTCACTACGAGCACGTTTCCTGCTTCCCCTACGTTCCTGCGCTCTTCCCCGCCGTCTGCTGCGCCTTTCCGAGTCACTGCTGCGACTCCGCCGACAGGGTACCTCACATTTTTTTGGCTTCTCGGTTGCCTCCTGTTGGCTATAGTGTTTCTGGCCATACTGAGGTTTGCTGTTTTGTTTGGGCCTCGGCTGATTCCCTGCTCCAATCACTTGGTTGTCAGTCATGGCACAGAACTTCAGGGGTTTAGAATGAAAGGGTAAAATACTCAGAAAAGCAGCCACCCTATAGGAAGAATCAGAGTGATATGTTGTCAAAAACTCAATGCAATACAGTTACTGTCATCGCTTCTATATTTCTATAGTAAAAGGCTAACAATTAAAGGCATGAATTTAGAATTGTGAAAAATAAAAACAAATTACAAGTGCTAGTCGTGTGGTGAGAGAAAAAAATCATACATCCCTCTGGATAATCTAAAAAGGGACAAAATATAATATATTTTGTACATTCATAAACCAGAACAAACAAATGACACTAAAACGTTGTAACTGATTTTATGGGTAAGTTTAACATAATTACTCTTGGCCATAGACTTGCCACTTTAAATGAGCACAAATTAATTTTTTTATATGGAAAAATCAATTTAAATTGAAATGCAGCATAATAACATTTTCTGACGGTGTATAAAGTGGAATAGGAGCGTATTATCGTATTACATGGAAAATGCATTGCGTATACACACTGGAGCTGGACTGTCAAACCTGCCCGGCAGCCATTTACCAACATAGAATATATACGTCTTCTTACACATCTAGGAATAACTAGACGGACAGTTTACAATCATAAAGCCACGTCATCAGTTAAAACAAGAAGATTAGTTATAATATTTAACAGTATTTTAAAGAAAACTCAAAATTACCTACTATTATTTTGAGAAAAATTATACTTAATAGACTAAGCAAAGTTTTAATAGCAAAAACTAAATTGGGATAAATAGGCATTTACACATTTAAATTACACAAATTATACAAGCAAAGCCCATATTTCCCTTTGCTGAGATAGCTTATCATACGTTAATCATAAATCATTATCAGGACAGTTTTGGGGAACTAGGACCAATCATAAAAGCACACATTTTAATATTACCTGTTCTTTTCTTTAAGTAAGTATATACAAAGATTTTTTTTCTTAATATACATTTTAAATGTATTATCGCAGATCTGCACAAATAATGTTTAGAAAGTTACTTCAGAAATATTTGCTCGATCTAAAATATTGCTGTTTGAATTAGTATTATTATTAATTAGTATTCCTTTTTTTGTTAAGCTTTTAAATCCTTTGTAAAAAATAAATAAATAAATAAATAATGTCATTTACAAAATACATAAGGTTTCAAAAGACATTGGACTAATCATTAATGTAAATTTTTATCAAGGACATACGGGGTTAATAGTCTGAGATAAAGATTCCAATATTGTTTCCTGTTGCATTTTTATGGTATCGGTCTGTAAAAATAAGGTACGAGAATGTATATGTATTTATTTAAGACAAACCCAAATGGTTAATAAACGCTCCATATATCAAAACTTATTGAATACCCTATATCTATCAGGTGTCAAAATGAGTTTATAATGCACTTATAATGCTTTAAAAAGTTTCACCGTCCCATAATGACCCCTGAAAATAAAATTAAATCAAGCAGGTGTATATAAATAGAACCGTTACCGGATAAAGGCAGACTTAAAACAGCTCAGATATCAACAGAATAAAATGAATTAGTGAGTGCAAAAGTGATTTCCAGAGATATTACTAAGCCTTTCGTCTTACCTCCAGAGGCTTGGATCCTCGGATCTAGTCCAAGCCCTCCTGACTCCAACAACATATAATCCAGACTAGTTGCGAGGTTTTTCAACTTCAGCTCACTTTACCATCCTTGTAGTCTGCAGTCATTCTGTCTCTGTTATACTGGCTTGATGTTATTTCCTTTTCTTTCTGCTTCACTTACCCTCCCCTCCAGGTCAGACCTGTTCGACTGGTCCAGGTAGAATTCATCAAAAACAAAACAATGCTAAACTAAATAGTCTAAAAACAGCACAGTGTGTGTGTGAGTGTGTGTGTGTGTGTGTATGTATAGAGAGAGATTTGCAACTATATAAGATAATATAATTTGCAGTTATACAAGATTATTTAAGTTTTAACATAAGGTGTTTATCTTAACATACTCCAATATTGAGTGTGGTTTAGAAGTAAATACACCAAAGCAAATATTGCTCATCCTGAAAATGTTTAGTGTTTTATGTTCAGCCCTGTACGTAAATGGTCCTTACTGCACAGTCAATAGTATTAAAAGAAAGAGACAAAATAGAGTAAAAACAAAAGTCTAAATCGCCCTTCGCCCTTGCAGAGGCAGCTGGGATTGGCTCCAGCAGATCCCTGTGACCCTGAATTAGGGAATAAGCGGGTATAGAAAATGAATGAATGAAAAGTCCAAATCTTTTTCTAGGATCTATTAAGAATATTAATTAGAACTGGAAAACTAGTCAGCATGCTGAAATTGGGTAGTTCCTGTACAGTAAGTTAAAGAAAAGGACAACTACTAACCCTGGCAGGCATGTCAAATACATTAGTCATATATACAGAATACTAATCTTAACAGGAAATTAAACAGAACACAAAATAATATATGATAAGCTACACAAACAGGCTATTGCTACACGGATTTGCATTAACTTTTCTAAAATAAATAAACATGCAAAAAAAAAAAAATAAATAAAAATAATTACACACTGATCCACCATAGACCCTATTTAAGTTCAGCTATTTCTTTCTTTAGTTTGATGTGTGTTTTGTTCTTCTACATTCCCTGTAGCGGTAGGTTAATAATCATCAAGGAAGTGAAATATTAGACCAGACGCACAGTTATTTTAATGTCTATTGCAAGCTGTTCCTATTTGTGTAGATGATACATATGAAATATAAACTTTCAGGAATGTCACGTAATAAGGGGTTTTCCCATTCACCTCAATTTTAAAAGCAGACAAGATCCTTAAAAACAACAAACAATGGACTCGTATACAAAAAATATATTTTTACTATCAGATTAATTAGTAGAAAAGATCCAAAAACATCAATCTTATTGTTGTTTTAATTAGTAATAAGCGGATATCTACATATTTAAACTATATGTGGAACGCAATAATGTGACTTAACTTGATAAACACACACACACAATGTGTGTTGTGTTTAAATCTGGATCAATCCAGTTTGGAGCACTCAGCTTCCACATAGCATGCCAGTCATTCCTTTAATGGGCTGGCAATACAGCTTATGACTCTACAATTATGAATATAAAAAAAAACATTTCCAGTCACACTAAAACATCAACAGATAGAAACGGGAAAATATTATCAGGTTTTTTCTCAAAAAAAACAACAACAAAAAAAACAGTACTTTGCAGTTCTAATTATTTCTTGCTGTTTGTTTTAACACTGCCATCATCATATATAAGAAATACATCAAACATCTGAATTTTGACCAAATTTCCCAAGAAGAATTTATTCTCCTTGTCTGAGTCTCTGTTGGAGCAGATGGACTGAAGCCTGCATGAGAAATGACAAAGGATAGTCTTTTTGTCACAAATCAACCCAGCTCCTCTCGAGCTTTGCCCTGGTTGCGAGGCATTTTCTTACTGCTGCCTTCCTCCAGCTCTTTGCTTTTATAATAATGAGGAGCCACCTCCAGGAGCCATCCACTTTCTATTTCAATTACCTGAAAAATACGGAAAAACAAAGATCAAAACATCTGCTAATCAAGCCTAAAATAGAGTTTAGGAAAAAAAAGGAAGAATCTATAAAAACTATTGTCTGTGTTCATCCCAGACAGGTGAAAAGCTTCTAAAACTGGCCCCTTAGTGTGAATGTGTTAGTGATTTGTGTGTGTACACACACACACACACACACACACAGTGTATTCATATGCAGTATACATATATAAATAAATGTGTAGAATATTTCATGCAATCCTGTTCAATTCCACCCCCAGAAGTTATTTTGGAAACACTGGCTGGCCACAAAAAAAGAAGACGCCCTACCTAGATTTTAAAAGGGCTTAAACATCAATTTACCAAATCAAATGTTTTAAACATTTCTCCAAAATGATGTAAGAGAGTGATGACCTTTTACAGAAAATTGTTAACTTTAATTTTTGTGCTAATGCTGGTTCATTATTAACTTAAATTAAAATCATAGCGTGTTCTAATTTTTCTCCTGATGTAAATACATAAAAAAGGACGTGTTAAAACATTGTATTTTTTCATCAATTAAGGTTATTTGTTCCTAGTACTTCTTGGGCAGGATCCAAAAGTTCCCTGATCAAATTGTTTCCTTCTGAAGTGTACTGTCTCTTTCCCATGGCAATTCCCAAAAAAAAAGAGGAAGATAGTAGAACCAAAAGTTTAAAGAACACAACTCTAACCTGTCTCATAAACTCTTTGGTGGTGAAGACGAGTTCATGGTAGATGAGCCAGCGTGGAAGTTCCTCAAACAAGGAGCTGTTAGGGTGAACATACACAGTCTGCTGGTGCTTCACCGTTTTGTAGCCTCCTTTGCTAAGGCGGGCCGTGTGATAGAAATACCCTGCAGTGATGGCCTACAAGATATGCAAAAAATTCATAGATGGTAAAATTACTACAACTGTTTCCACAAACAGATTATGATAAGGTTTAGAAATCACTAAAATGTGGAAATCTATTTCAGTCTATGAGCAGATAATGTCATAACACATGAAATCGCAACAAACCCGACTGCAGTATTTACAACAAAAAATAAACAAAAGTCTACAATCATGTAGTAGAAAACATTAAAGACCCTGTTGCTGTGAGCACATTTAAGTGGGATAACATTAGAAAAATACAGAATACCAGAACTCTACATTTGTGTAGTGACTTGTAATATATTATATAATAAAATATAACGATTAATAAGATTTAAATTACTTTGTTTGTATCAGCAGTCACGTACACCGTTTCACCCAAACGTCAAACTCCATTAAGATTCATGATTTTTAACAATTGTCAGGTGGTGAAACAGAAAATTTCACTAAATTGTTATTTTTACAATAATTGTTTTAATTCCTTGTCTATTCTGGTACGTCTTAGTCTTATTTGTGGCAACTGTTGACTTGGGTAAACTTTATTTTGCTAAGCTTCCTTTTTTATTATAATAACATAATTCAATTGAAAATTAAATAATTAAATAAAAAAAAACTTTCTTTGTTCAATGACAAAGCTGTGTGTATGTGTGCGCAAGTGTGTTTTCGTGTAAACATTAACAGCAATGGAAAAATTCTCGGGAAAACAACGTCATAGACTGACTGAACGTGTTACAGAAGAACAATAAATTACACAGATTGTTTAATTAGGTTATAGATTTCTAGGCCTTTACATAGCGTTTTAAGAAAAGGTTGGTTTTGATGCGGAAAACTATAATATTAGAGCCACAATCAGAAAGGATAACAGCAATAAAAATAACGTAAAGGATTAAGTAGTAGGGGTTGAGCTGGACAACTACCTTGCGGATGGAGATGTTGTCACCGTTAGCGCTACACAATTCCACCTCAATTCTGTCCATTAGTCCCTCCAACTGCTCTCTGACATCACGTGCCCGCCTCATCGACCGAAACTGGATAAAGTTTTCAAAACACCACTGTGTGGAATACCCACTCTCCACCCACTGCAACAGAGAAACAGTAAAGACAAAAAAGATGACCTCAAGAGTGACCTCAACTTACTCTGTGTCTGTAATGTAATTATTAATAATAACATCTTTATTTTATTAGGAATTACAACCAGTAAACTTTGGTTTAAACAAGTTACACAAAAAAATCCTTAAGTCTGCACAATCTTTCTATGCAAGTAGGTCAAAACATTGATGAGCTGTGGGAAGTCAGTCAGAGCTTTGCCTAGCCAGTATGTGAGAAATAACAAACTGTAATCATATCTCGGGCAAAAAAAGCTGACAAAGCAGAAGTAAACCAACACCGTACTTTAAGGATTTAGCCATTATTATCTTGAGCCTTCAAACAAATCAATATGTCTCAGTTCTCACGCCTATTAATAATTAATTTCTCTATATTATTTATTTTAATCCTTTGTAATACTGATTTATATAATTTAGACCTTAATATAATCCATAACAACTGTATGTTCTTAAAGGAACAAAACTTTAATGTTAAATAGAAAAATACAGTAGTTTATTATAAGGCTGTCTATTGGCAAGGGCCTTATGATACATAGAACGGTACAATATATCACAATACATTGCAACACAATACATTTTGTAATACTTAAAACATGTAAAAAACTAATAGCTAAAAATACAACAAATACAAAGCCAGAAGTGCCCTAATTTTTTCCGCCATGCTGTGTTGGCGACAACTACAAGAGCGCATGAGGAAATTGTTTGACACAAACTGACGGTTCAACTTGATTTATAACGTAAACGTAAATCGGTTTAAAACATAATTAAAATATGTAGCGATACCCGAAGTTAGAATATCAAAAAAAAACATAATATATATATATAATGATGTTTATTGCACAATACATCCTGTAGCTACATAGCAAATGAAGGAATACTATACTATTATAGCCAATATTTAGCAAGGAAATATAAACCTAATTAATATCTAAGGTAATTTTGTCTTAAGGAAAACCAAATTAACTCCATGACAGCAGTGACACTGCTGCTTAAAGTGTTTTCATTATGACACAGCAGTTAACGAGTAAAACCAGTTTCATTAAGTACCCATCAAGTGATAGCTAGGTCAGGTATAAGGAAGTAAAAACTCTTTGCACAATAAATGATACCTGGGAGTAAACATTGTGAAGCATTAAATGGTCTCCTCCTGGCACCACAAAGTTCATTCGTGCATTATCCGCATGCACTACTTTGTCTTTAGGTCTGTAGAAGATGGAGTTGTTGACTGACAGCATGGCGGCGATAGTTAACACCTCCTCTGAGCACTTATACCTGCAGGCGCAAAAATTTTTAATAGCTATTACAATTATTTTTAATAGCAGTCATTTCTTAATAGCTATGACTAAAAAAAGCCGTGTACACGCTTACTTTTCTGAGGCCAAGATCATTTTACTTAGCATGGGGTCAACAGGCAGCTCAGCCATCCTCCTCCCTAACTAACACAGAGTAACACAACCAAGTTAGTAACATTTTACACACGTCACATGTACCAGTCTGTAAAGTACAGTTATCACTTAGGAATGCTACTGCAAATGGCAGTTATCACCTATGTGTACAATATCTACCAGAAACAAGCTAGCAGCTTGTAGCAGCACCCTATATTCATCATGTAGGGTGTATAAATATGAACTACACAACGCCATTTAAAATTTTTAAAATTAAATTAAAAAAAATTAAATTATGAAAAGTTATTATTTAGAAATTAAGCCAACATAATTTCTCAACACAACAGATATGCTCCTGACCAACATGAGCTGCCAGGGTGTGGAAACGAGGAATGGCGAACAGGCATTTAAGCGGTTGTTTTGGATGCTTTATTGTTGCGCAGAAAAAAATTCTGTGAATGTAAGAAAATACTAAATATTAAAAAGTATGTTTATTTCAGTGCACTTTAATACAATTATTAAGGCTGTCACAGTTATCAAAATTTGGGTGACGATAATTGTCAAATAAATAATTAAGATTATGATGATTTACTTCCTGTTTTGGGGCTTTAGTAATTGTTTGCAATAACGCCTTGTATTTTAATCAATTTTATAAAATAAAGTTATTTATTTAGTAAATAATTAATCATTAATCTATCTTTCAGAACTTTCAATAACATTGCTGTAGAAATATCATGTAATGCAAAACTGATCAGAACAGCATCATTTGCGTCAATTTAACATACTCTATATTGCTTGGCGTTATGTGTACAGATTACGCACGTTGAAAGAAAACCACAACGCTCCGACTTTCAAATTACGCTGCTCCACTCACTGTAATTAGTGTGCTGCAGGTACTACAGCTCCCCTTGTGGCTAACAAAAGTGCGGTAAATAATTGCGATCATACGATTATTTAATAGTTGTGACAATTGCTCACCGTTTTTGTGTGTGACAGTAAAGCATTTAAAATATCCACTAACCTCGCACGCAATTTCCCGTTTCCACAGACCACCAGCCCCTTTTGGTCAGAGGCATTTTCATTGTGTTGTAAATTTACGTTTCCTTTTTAAATGCGGATTTTCTACTCTACAACTTTCATTTATTTATACAGCACATCTAAACACAACTATTTTCGACCAGTGTGCTTACAAAATAAGTAACTGATCCAAAGTGTCAGAGCAGCTATGACAAATGCTTGATCACCTCTAGACTAAGAGCCTTGAGCTGGCAGACCTAGGAGCTCCTGCTGGCTTGTGTTCTAACAGATCAGAAAGCTAATGCGGGTGCTGAACCATACATAACGTTCGATAGTTTGTAGTTTCTATAAATTACAACCCAATAATTAGGGGTTATAGACAATTTTAATATTTAATAATAATGACAATGTTTTATTTTAAACTTTTTTTAAAAAAGTTTTAAGGTGCCTGTCACCATACATTAAAAGCAATAAGTAAAATTACAATAAATAGCAAACAATGTCAATAGACCACAAGAATTTAACCATACTGTGGTATAAATAATCGATGGTATGGAGTGGAAAGAGACAGATAAATGCTGATGTACCTTAGTGAGTTCTCCAAGGTGGTTAAGGGCACCCAAGGCATAGAGCTGCTCAAGAGCCAGCACCAGGGTTTCATGTGGAGGAGGGTCCATGAAGTCAAAATGGACCAGGTCATTTATGCCTGTTAGATAATCAAGCACATACCAGACATTTTGTTACATTCATTGGTGTTGCTGAAAGTGCTCAGAAATACGTTTATCCATTTACACAGACTAAAAATGTTACTATTGATCTATAAACACTACACTATTTACATTTGATGCAGATTTGTCTCTTTTATATAACTGAGGATTGGGAATTAAGGGGTCTTGCTTAGGGGCCCAGCAGTGGCAACTTAGTGGCACCCGGAATCTAACCCAGATCTTCCAATTACCAGTCCAACACCTTAACCTCTGGACTACCACTTCCCCACTATTTATTGCTGCCGAGTAATATTTAAGGTGGTACACTTTTGTTTTAGTAAAAAGAAATACACACATACGGTACTGTTGTCTGTCTGGTCCCAAAGGAAACTTTTCTTTGGAAAGTAAAATTAGTTTCACAACTCCACACCCTTTCTAAATTAAGCCTAGTCACAATACTTGCTCAGCATGCCGTATGAATTGAAACACGTAGGACTATTACCACATTTCGGAAGGAATGTACTGTACGTGCTGCTGCATGTTATGAAAGTGTGCCAAACAAACATCAGGAAAGACTCAGTAAAAAACCCATCAAGTAATTTAATTTTTTGCAAACTGAACAAAATCTACTAAGAAGTTGATTTGTATGGTGGGTTTAAACTTGTATAATAATGGTATTTAAATTACCCAGACAAATTTTAGGTGCATTAGTGAATCACGAGTACAAGCCCCACTTTTAAAATACTTATGTTTAAGGAGAACAGTGTACTTCCAGACATACCCAGACTCTTCAGGAGCAGGACCACATTGCCCAGGTTGGTCCTCTGGATTTCAGGAACTGTAGTTTCTTCCATCTCATGTTTAAAGGCCCAGGCGGTGTAGAGCCTGAAGCATTTGCCTGCAGCTACCCGACCTGCTCTGCCTGCCCTCTGATTGGCTGAAGCCTGTTCAAAAAGTAAGCGTATAAACAGCGATATTTAGCATAAAACAAAAGTAGTTTGTATAAAATAAAAACTGAATGCACGTTATTTAAAAACATAGCTTTACTGACAATGTAGTCAAGCAACCCAGACATATTTAGTGTTAAATATCTGTGGCCAAAAAGTAAAAAGTGCCTGCAGTTATAGGGCCCTTTAAGGTCACGTAAGAGCACAACACCATAGACGTAAAAATTGTTGATAAGTGGCTGTGTTTTTACACATTATTTTGTACTACCTTTTTATGAGACTAATCTATTGTTGGACCAGAAAGACAATTATTAATCTTAGTTATGTGTACAGCAGGACAATACATTTTTAGTCAAAAAACATGGCTACATAAATAAGTGTCCCAAACTACATACAAGAGTAAACTGTGGTTTAAGAAAACATGGGTGTGGAATTAGATGTGCATTTTGGTCTGTTTCTTATTCATTGATAAGGCATGCAAACAGCTATTAATACCCAATATGGAGAAGTGGCAAGACTAATTGTATTGTTTTAAATACTAAAACAAACCAAAAAAAGGCGTTTACCCGTGAGCATGGCGTAACAATCAGCGACTCCATCCCTGTTCTGGCATTGTAGCTCTTTTGTTTGCAGAAGCCAGGATCGATCACGTAGATGATGCCATCAATGGTAAGAGAGGTTTCTGCTATGTTTGTGGCTACAACAACCTGAAAAAAAAATGAATCATGAATTTAAAGATTTAACTAATTTAATAATTTAACCCAGCAAAATAAATCAGATTGTGGTAATTTCTGAGTATTTCAATTGTTTTCTTTTCCTACATACTAGAGGTTACACAGAATAACGTAAGGAGTTTGAGCTGACAGGGCAGAGGCGGTAATATAAATATTCACTGTTTACAAACACTAAGCAAAAATGACTGGATCTTTGAATTTTTGGCAAAATCTGAGAAATTTTATGTTTAATGTTTGTTATTTTTAATCTTGTTCCTTTGGAGTGACAAAGGATCAGATCTGCATAAAGGCCATAATATGTACAGGTGTGCCTAATAAAGTGATCAGCTAGTGTACACACATTATATCCAGTGCAAGTTTGTTTTTATTGATCTGGCCAGCATTTTTTACAATCCAAAGCATCATTACCTTTTAATTGTGCACAAATGCTTCTGTGATCAGAATCAAAAGTTATCCAGGTGAAAAAAGAAATACCTTGCGAGCTCCAGGTGGTGTGGGATTAAAAATCTTTGCTTGCATGTCTGAGGGTAGGTTGGCATAGATAGGGAGGACAATAAGCTCAGGGATCTTTGAACCAAGTCTCCTACACCTCTCCTGCAGAAGCTCACAGCACGCCTCGATCTCTTCCTACAATACACATGAGCAGATTTTGAAAACAGGAACATTGGCCGGTAAAAAATAATACTAAAGATGTCCACAATGGCATGTTTATTTATACAGACAGACCTGTCCTGTGAGAAACACAAGAATGTCTCCAGGATCCTGTGTCACATGAATCTGTAGTACTGATACCACACAGGCCTCCAGATAATCAGCCTCAGGAGCCTAAACACAAGTATTAATTGTTTAACAGTTATTTAAATTCTATAACGTTTAGAGCATGTATAATAGACATTATAAAACATATAAGTGCTGTCACTGAATAGCTCCTGCCTTGGTGTAGTAGATGTCAACAGGAAACCTGCGACCTGGAATCCTGAACACAGGAGCATCATCGAAGAAGCAGGAGAAACGCTCTGTGTCCAAAGTAGCACTAGCCACCAGCACCTTCAGGTCCGGCCGGAAGCGAGCAATATCTTTGATTAGCCCAAACAGTATGTCTGTGTGTAACGTCCTTTCGTGAGCCTCATCAATGATGATCACACTAAATAAAAAGCACAGAAGGTTACAGATTAATCAATAGGGGTCGACATACATGAGATTTTTAGGGATGATGCTGCTTATTACAGATTAAGTATATATTTTAAACTGATACACGTTTGGCTGGTGTAAAAAATGAAAATTAATGTCAAAATTAGGAATAACAAAGGCTGTGACAAAAACTTTAAATGCCTTTAAACACATCTTTAATTCTGGGAAACTGTCAATAATGACAAAAAGTGCAGTTAGCACCCAGCATCAATCTGTAAACATTTTTAACTTAAAGAGGTAAACAACAACAAGCAACAAATGAACAAATAACAGAAAATGAATGTTCTAGCTCCCTCAAGTTTTTTAAGCTAATAAGTTGGGTACATTTTTGTTTGGAAATTTAGTAGTCCTGATCCAGCAGCATCAGGTTGTGGTGCAGAAAAAAAGAGCTGTTTGGCATCCTGTCCAGTGAGTCACGCTCACTAGTAACTGATGAATGCTTATTAGAGCCAGATTTCAGAACCAAACTATTTTATCAGCAAAACGGTTTTGAAATTACAGATACTCATAAAAAAAGAATTTATATCTGTGCCAATAAATGGCCAAGCCAATAATCGATCAACCCCTATTAATCAATGTGCCATGTATCTATGTAAAAAGATTGTTGTTCTCACAGTAATTTTACCACAGTGATTTTAATAATGTGGTAAATGATATTCGTTACATAAAGTTTGTGGATATCTAATCTGCCTGTGTGCCTTAAAGACAAAGTGTGTTGTGATTGAAGTGGAAAAACTTGAGTGTTGACCTCAGCCCCACTTAATACCATTGGAATGAACTGGAACACCCAGACCTTTTACCCAAAATTAGTGGCTGAAATCACTAACACAGCTGTTAGAGCTGTGGTAACGTCCTAATAGAACTGTATGAAGCGGTAGCACATTGGTTAAAGTGTTGGACCGCTGATTGGAAGATGGGTTCAATTCCCAACACCACCAAGCTGCCACTGATGGGCTCCTGAGCAAGGCCCTTAACCCCCAATAGCTCAGTTGTAGAAAAGATAAATGTGAGTCACTCTGGATAAGAGTGTCTTCTAAATGCTGTAAATGAAAATGTGGAGCTACGTGGAACTACTTAATGTTATATGCAGGAAAATGTGATCTAAATGTCTTATATCTTTACCTATAACTGGCCAAGTCAGGCTCAGTGAGAAACTCTCTCAGCAACATTCCATCAGTCATGTACTTGAGAATGGTGCGTTCTGACGTGCAGTCCTCAAACCGGATACTGTAACCAACCTGGAAAAGAAACATATAATCTCACTGCATCAGAAACATACCGTCATTCATAAGGGTTGCATTTTAATCTCCAAAACTCTCACCTCATTACCCAGCTTTACTGCTACTTCCTGAGCCACTCTGGATGCTACGGACATAGCCGCTACTCTACGAGGCTGTGTGCACCCCACCTTCAAGCCTCCTTCAGTATAACCCTGAGATAAATACACACCATGACACCAAGTCACAAACTGAATTATATAGAAAAGAAATGTTGTCTTCTACAATAAATACTTACATCCTCCATGAGGTACTGAGGAATCTGGGTCGTCTTGCCTGAGCCAGTCTCACCCTCTATAACCAGGATCTGGTGGTCTCTGATGGCAGCGAGGAGTTCCTCTCTGTAGGGAAATATAGGCAGGCTACGTCTTACTTCCTGGATGGACTGCTTCTGTTTTTCAGCTTGAGAAAGTTCAGGTTCTTTATCCTGTCAGCGATTAGACAAAGAAAATACCAATAGCAGGAAAATAAAAAGACCAAGGTGGATAACAGGATATTAATAGTACTTAAAAGGGAGGTAAGGAACTGAAAATATATTATGTAACAACCTTTTCAGACAGCGTTCCTTTCATGGTGATAGCAGTGCTCACAAAGTCAATCATCTCTTCCTCCTCGAGCACTAGCTGGTATTTCTCTTTTTCCTCTTTTATACGCCGCTCTCGCTCCTCTTTGGCTCCGAACGCCAGTGTGGCTGTGGCAACCCGTGCTTCCTCCCATCGTCCCTGCTCACTTACACCCTCTTTGGGGTCCTCATCAAACTCCAAATCCAAGTCTTTCTGAGGAATATTCTAAGGGTGATAAAAGAATCAAGGACCTTTTAGACCATATAAACAACCAGAATAACAAGAATTTCTAGAATTTGTCTTGCTGGAATGAAATACATTTTAATCTTAAACCAAAAGCATTCATTTTACATGAAATTTACAGTAAAGATTTCTGTGTTTTAACTATTGCACAATACTTTGTTTCGGATCTCCTCAGGCATGTAGTAGCGATTTTTCCTCTCTTCCTTCTCTTTCGCACCGGCTTTTTTGTAGTCTCGTGCCAGGTCTCTGATCAACTTTTTGTGTTCCAGGTCTTTCTTCTCACGCTTAGTAAGATTATCACTGGAGAAAAGGTACTCCTCATCTACAATCTCTGCCTCCAGGTCCTCCAACTTCTCCTGCTCACGTTTGGTCAGGTAGTCACGCCGCGACTGTTTCCGCAGCTCGGGCAGCTGTGAAAGGTGGTGTAAGTAAAATAACCCTTAAAGTTATGCAGTATATAATTATATAGAAAATAGTGTTTATAACATTATATAACAAACAAACTATTCATTTGCTTTACTCCATTCATACATAAACGGTGTGTGTATAAACGCAGGGCATTGTAAAAGTGTCTCTTACCATTTTTTTCTGATCGTCTTCAGCCATCTTCAGTCTTTTCTGTGCCTCTTCATATGCCTAAAATGAGACAGGTTAAGATTATTTGGAATCAACCCCCCAAAAAATAATGGAAAAGGTAGTAAAAGCTTTTTTCTTTGCTAGTTCACCTTTTTGTCATTTCGCTCAAGTATGTGCCTCGTCTTCTCTTTATCCTTCTGCTTTACTCGCTCTGCAAAGGCGTCCCTCTCCTCCAAATCCTGCAGTCTTTCTCTCTCCTCTTTCTCCCACTCCTCTTCCTCGTCGTCTTCGTTCTGGACTTTTTTTGTGTCATGTGAAGATGATTTGCTGGTGTGGAAAATAAAAAGTGTGATAAGTATCCATGCAGTTTAGTTATCACTACTGGAGGGTTAGCATATTGAGCACTGGTGAGCTAGGGAATGTACCAATCCACTTCTACGCTGATAAAAGCCTTGGAAAATCTACTGTAAAATTGCAGCAAATTTTAATGTTAAATTTTAGTGCTGAATCTTACTTTCAAATACATTCCAATACATAATTAAGTTTATTTTGTTTGCATTAAGAATGTGTGCATGTTTTATGTCATTATCCCTATTTTAAAGAACCAGAAAATATTTAAATATAAATATTAAATAGCTTTATATGTCATATACACCAAAATGATTAAAATACTAATATTTTCACCAGCTAAATATAGGTTAAAAGTCAGTTGTTTCTCTTTTGATATAGTATATCAGTAGGAAATATCAGTTCACACTTTCAGGCATTCATTTTATCATTAATTTTAATCATCCAATGTAAATGCTAATTACTTTAGAAACATGACATCTTAACATAACTTTATATGATGTAAACAGCGATAATTCCAATGTAGTGATCATAGTATATATTTAAAAACTATAAATGTGACTTAGTAGAAAATATAATAATAAAAAACAAAAGCAGAAATCTTTTATTTTTAAAAAAATTATAAAATTCATATATGAAATTGCTTAAAAGTAAGCAGTGGCCACTTCTACGTCTGTAAGATAAATGCACAGAGTAAGACACATTTTTACATAATGTCTGGTGTTTCTCTAAAACCTAAACATTTTTTGTTAATGCTCAACTACTTTTAACAAGCAAACACTAACTCCATTAATTAACAACTAAAAATTAATTAAGAACTCACCTCTTCTTTCTTTCATCCTCACTCGACAACGGACTTTCCTCTCTTTTTTGCCTGATGTGCTTCCTCTTCTTTCCGACATCCTTCCCTCTGCTCTTCTTCTGCTTCCCTTCTTGTTTGGCTGTCTCTCCATCGCTGTCGCTGTCCTCCAACAGAGTGTAGGTCCTGTTCTTCTGTTCCATTTCGATCACCTGCCGCTCAATTGCTCTTGATGGCTTTTCGACAACCTGTTTCTTTGGAACCTAAACAGAAGAAAAACAAAACCGAACCATTCAAATCTTGACTTACTTAATAATGTAAACATTCTCAGTGTGTTAGTTATACAATGTACCTTGTTGTATAACTCTTCAACAAATACAGTTACTCTTTGGTCAATGTCGATGGTGCCGGTCTGTTGCAGACGTGCTATAAAGTCCTGTGTGGTGGAGGATTTCCGCGCCAGACCGATCATAAACTGGGCCACATATCTGTCACTAAGACCCAGGATGTCATGAAGCCTGTCGCTGACCCACTGCTCCAAATTAGCCATGTTGAACCCTGTAGTAAAAACAGTACCTATTAGTCTACCATTGTTCTAGTTCTCTCTGAATGTAAACAAACCATTGAATTAACATATATATATATATATAAACTGGGTTTTATATGCCAAATTTTTATATTTTAAACATTTATGCAATAAGTGATTTTATATATGCGTTCCTTTAATTTTTAAGAATGTATTTATTAATGCAGTTTGATCATTTTGTGTGTGTGTGTGTGTGTTTTTTGTAAAACTCAATATTTAGTTCATTTAATCTAATAAATCAGGTCCCTGAATGATGTAGTTCCTCTTACCCATTGGCACTTAATTAAAAAAAACAAAAGTAATTAAATATCGAGATACATACCGTGCACCTTAAATACATTATCTAACTCAACTCTAATTCCAAAATTTACTTCATTACATTTACTTAAGTAATTTTTTGGGTAACGTTTTACTTTTTGACAATATTAAAATGTGTACTTTTACTCTTACTTTTTTTTTACTTAAAAAACATTACTTTTAATTGGCTACATTCAGCGTTGTTTCCCTGTTACTGTCAAATGGTAAGAAATATTAGATTTTTTATATAATTAGTTTATATGAATAGTTTGCAAGTCCTGTAATATTTTAGACGTAAGTTTAGCGTGCGTTACTCTGAAAGATGAGAAAGAGAAGGTGTGTGTTTACAGACGCAGAGCTGCCATGACCTCAAGTTTTCACTTCAAGAAGTTTAAAAATTAACTTAAAAGTTAAAACTGTTTAATAACTGTTTAAGTTCCAACCTGAAAAAACACGTAGCGTTAAGTGTCAAAATGACGCCTATTGGAACCCTAATAATAATCGCAAAACCTTATTGTAAAACCACATTTCACACATTGCACAACTATTTTTCCTTATACATGCGCTTTCGTTAATTTTACTTTTCCTTATGTACATATTCAGATTGTTACTGTGACTCTTCCCTGAGGAAATTTATTTACGGTGACTTCCCTTATGTTGTTTTACTGACTTTTTCTTTAGTAAATATTAAGATTGTTACTGTGACTCTTCCCTGATTGTAAATATTTAAGATTGTTACTGTGACTCTTCCCTATTGACTGTGTTTGAAATATTAAGATTGTTACTGTGACTCTTCCCTTGAGTAAATATTAAGATTGTTACTGAGATTGTTACTGTGACTCTTCCCTGAGGAAATATTTAGATTGTTACTGTGACTCTTCCCTGAGGAAATATTTAGATTGTTACTGTGACTCTTCCCTGAGGAAATATTACTACTTCCAGATTGTTAGTAAATAGAAATATTGTTACTGTGACTCTTCCTTGAGGAATATTTAGATTGTTTACTGTGACTCTTCCCTTGAGTAAATATTCAGATTGTTACTGTGACTGTGACTCTTCCTGTAAAGTAATATTGAGGAAATATTAAGATTGTTACTTACTTCCTAAATATTCAGATTGTTACTGTGACTTTTTCTTTAGTAAATATTAAGATTGTTACTGTGACTCTTCCCTGAGGAAATATTTAGATTGTTACTGTGACTCTTTCTTTAGTAAATATTAAGATTGTTACTGTGACTCTTCCTGAGGTAAATATTATTTTACTGTGATCTTGTAAATATTCAGATTGTTACTGTGACTCTTCCCTGAGGAAATATTAAAATTGTTACTGTGACTTTTTCTTTGAGGAAATATTTACATTTTTACTGTGACTCTTCCCTGAGGAAATATTCAAGATTGTTACTGTGACTCTTCCTTAAGTAAATATTCAGAGTGTTACTGTGACCCTTTCCTGAGGAAATATTAAGATTGTTACTGTGACTCTTCCTTAAGTAAATATTCAGAGTGTTACTGTGACCCTTTCCTGAGGAAATATTAAGATTGTATACGTAGTTTCAATTTCTTTGTATTTACAAAAGACTGCCACAATCACGACGTTTGCTATTTAAACACAACAAAGACAAACCCAAACGCAGTAACACACTTTAAACGTTCACAAAGAAGAAGTGCGCCTGAAAAACAGTATTTAACACAATAAAACGCAATATTTACGTTACTGCTGGTGGAAGTTAATCTTCTTTAGCTAGCTAGCTGTTAAACTGTTAAAACGAGTCGCCTGTAAATGAGTCGCCGGTTTGTGTGCATGTTTAGACCTGTAACGATATGAATTTACATATAAATATGTAAAATATATCAAAGTTATAGTTACACATACAAATAAATAAAAAAAAAATTCTACCTTTTACATTAGCTGTTGCTGCACACGCTTCCTCGCTGTAGTCTCGGTTATTTACTTCCGTGTTATTTTAGTTCAAAATAAAAGTCTCCATAAAAGTCTTCACTTTAAATCGTAAGATAAATCGAGAGAAGTAAAAATAGTTCTTGTATGTCAATAATTCTATATAAATATATCGTTTATGTCTGGGTATGTTTAAGTATTTGTATAACGTGTAACTGTAAGTAAGTAAAAATAGGTAATATTCCGATTTATAGAATTTAATGTTAATGAACAAAGCTTAGATATTATGTGTAAAAATAGATAATGTAATCCTTCTAATCCTAAAGATGGTTTTAATACCAATTACCAGATTTTGTAGGATTGTTTTGAATTTATCTGATCAGTGTCTATGACTGTGTTGTGGTGTGTGTGTGTGTGTGTGTGTGTGTGGTGTGGTGTGGTGTGTGTGTGGGGTGTGTGTGTGTGGGGGGGGGTTGCCTCTTTAACAAGATTAAGTGTTTTGTGAATAGAACGTTTGGGAAATTTTTGGGATTTTTGTTTAGATTTTTGCAAAAAAAAATGGAAAGAGGCAACATTTAAAGATATGTTTTTAAGCAATTGAAAGAACTGTAACCCACTGATAGAATGTAATTTATATACAGCTAAATAATTTTGTTTGTTAAAGATAATTAGCAGAGATTAAAGGAGGACAAAGAGGCAAAAGCAAATTATTCCCTAAAAGAGAGAAAATAAAAGCCACGGATGCCACTGGGGTAACAGTTATGGGTTAAATATGCAACTAGGGAGGAAATAGAATTACCAACAAAATATTGCCTGCTGTGTTTAAGATTAGTAAAGAGAGAAATAATGATGACTAAAAACTAAAAAAAAAAAAGGAATACTTTTAGGTTACTTGAAAAAAACCTTTCTCTCTGCAGTTCCAAAACCACCCGTACAATATGGGATAATTATATGATATATATATTATATATTATATATATATATATATATATATATATATATATATATATATATATATATATATATATATATATAAGTTTTATTTTAAGAATGTATTATTTTATGAATTAAAAGCATCGTGGAGGACCCCACACACCCCTCACACTCACTCTTTACACTCCTGCCCTCTGGAAAAAGATACCGTAGCATTCGGACCCTCACAACCCGAATGTGTAACAGTTTCTTTCCTCAAGCCATCAGGCTGCTCAACACACTCAAACATTTTTTGTTAAGCACAGTCACTTTACAATACTATAGTCACTTATAATACTATAGTCATGTTACAATGCTATAGTCACTTTACTTCACTTTACAATGCTATTTGCACAATTTTGTTGTAATTTGCACATTTCGTGTCTACCTCATCTTACAATATGGTTGGCGCTATTCTTATGTCCCGTTCTTTATTGTCTTTTTGCACTGCCCTTGTAATGTTCGCATTGTTTATTGCATTGTCTGCACTAGATTGCACACATGCACTTTATGTCTATCCTGTTTAGTGGCTCTTTGTTGTTTTGTGGAATTCTATGTTCTGTGTAGCACCAGGGGGTCCTGGAGAAACATTATTTCATCTCACTGTGTACTGCATTCTGCTATATATGGTTGAAATGACAATAAAGCTCTTTGAACCTTGAAATGCTAACTCAAATGTATGGAAGCCCATTTCCTTCACCACAAAAAGATGATGACTTAGAATATTTAAATAAAAAATGTGAACTCATGAGTTTAAAAGTCATATTTATAGGATTAAAAAGTTGAACTTTAAAAATCAATATTATGATTTGCATGTTTATCCCGGATAGCAGGTTGTCACTAAACCAATTTTGCATTGATTTTTAAACATGTTTCCACCCTACCATAATGTTATTTCAGTGATATAAAAAAGATTGATTATCCATTTTACATTAAATCAACACTGATTAAGGATTAATCCAGCCTCAGATCGGTCTTTGTTGCCATCTAGTGGAGGTGCGACTCAACTACTAATATAAATCAGAAGAAAAAATCATCCTACAGTTTAATATTAAAACTGAATTAAGATAAATCAAATAGTTTTTATTTTTAAAACTATGACGTATATGCACATCAAAACAACATGGATTAAACTATTACTATTAATATTTATGTTATCATTTTGTGACTCTTTGTGACGTTTCTAGAATAGTCTGTGACTGTTCTGTTGGAACAATGAGTCATCATTTCGACTTTTTTTAATTAAATAATTTTATGATTTTAGCTCTTATTTTGTAATTTTACTTGTAAAGTTATTTGTATGTCATAATTTGTTTTGGTTTTTTTGGTGGGGGCGGAAATGGGATTTCATACAAATGCACTATGGATTTAAGTATTATGCGATTTCGGGGGCAGCACAAAAATGCTGATTTGGAGTGACAGCAGTATAAATTGGAAAAGGGGATCAGATCTAATCGCAAGCGGTACTAATCGCAATCAACCCTTTGGGCAAATCTGGTGTAATTGGTTTTATGATGGTCCATGAAAAAAAGCGCTTCCCATAGTGATATACAAAGCGACTGAGAACTAAACACACTTAACTTTAGCACTTTATCTTAACTAACACAACAGGTTTAAAAAAAACACCATAATGATAGAAAATTATTTCTGGATCTTCCTTACTGCTTTTGACGTATTTAATGTTAATAAACTGTCTTGCTGCTTGCTTGAGTCACAATTGCCTTAGAATAAAAGCAGGGCGTAATAATAATAATTAAAAAAAACCACTCAGAATAATTATTTAAAAAAAATAAAATAAAATAAAATAAAATATCTATATCTATATATATATATATATATATATATATATATATATATATATATATATATATATATAATTTAATTTTTTGTGTTATGTTGCATCTCACCGGTTGCCAGTTCTGTTTTTATATATATATTATATATCTTGACAGTAGTTTAAATGTCTTTGAAAGGGAAGTGATGTTTAAGTAAGTCTACGCCTAGAGAAAAACAGAAAGGAAACTAGCAGCTTTAATTAGGGTCAGAGTTCTGCTCAGTGTAAAACTGCAATTTGGCGTTAGGTTTACTGGAGATACCTGCTCTACATGCTCTCTTTCATTATCTCATTGCAATAAATAAGCGACTGTGGAAATTTAATTCCACTTTAAGAATGTCTGAGCACATGGCTAAAGGTCTGGGTCCAATGAGGGGTCGTTTATTTCTATATGTGATTCTTTTAGGTGTTGTGTTTGTGACTGCAAATGGATATCGACCCGTTATTATCATTCACGGATTGTTTGATGGACCTAAACAATTTATCAACCTCACCAGCTTTATTAATAAGGTAAGAAAATAAATACATTTATTAATAAAAAAGGTGTTTTTGGGCTTAAATGGGAGGTAGATACACAATCGTGTGTGTGTTTGTGTTTGGAAGTGAATCCGTTTATCATTAATAGACTTTATCAATATGTGATGGAAGACATTTGGCTGCCTGCCACAAACCCAAAACATTAAAAGTTTCTACTTGAGTAAAATAAGGGGTTTTGAAGCTGAGTAGAGCTGAGAAATATATTTCAGTATATGACATATTTCTTATATATAGTTTTGCCACAGTTCTAATGTTTGCCATGTTTTAGCTTATGTTAAATTTTTTGTGTTATGTTGCATCTCACTTGTTGCCAGTTTTGTTTTTTACCCTTTCAGTTCTTAATGAAACCCTGCATCTTCCTCTTTTGACTGCTTTCAGACTCACCCCGGTACTAATGTGACTACAGTAGACATGTATGATGACATGGCCAGCCTAAAACCTCTGTGGAAGCAAGTTAGAGGTATCAAAAAGGTAATCGAACCCATCATGGAGCACGCCAAAGACGGAGTCCATCTCATCTGTTTCTCACAGGGTCTGTTGCCACCACCACTGCATCATCCGCACTACTTGCCTTTATTTGTTGAGTTTGTTAAGCCTTTTTGCTTTCACCCTTTTATGCATCGAATATTTTAAAAACATGTCTACATTTTGAAATTATTCTGTTCTTTGTGTAGTGAACGCATGGGTATAAACTAGTATACCAAAAAATTGCCCCAGTGTAATAAAAAAAAAAAAAAGATAACACAATAATGAACAAGCAAACAAATATAAATACAAATATGTATTTAAAATATTTGTAAACAAATTAAAATGTATTTTTATATTCACATTTTAGGCTAAATGCAGTTTTTTATCTAGTGGTACAGTATTTCTTTAATTATAATTACTTTAAAGTTGATATCAAATACTTTTGATAAATAAAACCTATTTTTCCTACTATCAAAAAATGTTTTCTAAAGCTGTATCATATAATACATAAAATGTAAATAGGGAAATATTTCAGGTGTCATAACTTTAATGGCTTTAGTGAAATACTGAAAAAATTAGGTGAGGACCTGTAGTCGATGATTGGCATTCGAATTTCTCACTCTCTACTCTATATTTAATTGAAATGCTTGTGCAGGGGGTCTGGTATGTCGGGGACTTATCGCCACACTTTCCAAACACAATGTCCACTCCTTGATCTTTCTGTCATCACCGCTTTCCGGCCAGTACGGAGGTAAGTATGGAATCTCTTAAAAGACCAAACTTATTTCCCGTCTGGTTGATTGCATCATCATGCTGACATCTTGTTTTGTTCTGTTGTTAAACAGTAACATTATACTTGAGGCACGCTTTTCCGAAATGTATTACACACCTCATTTACCAACTATGCTATAACTGCCTGGGACAAAAGATTTCTATCTGCAACTTTTGGAACGGTAATTCGTTTAGATTAGGCATTTTGACTCTAAATTAATTAACCATTATAATCATTTTTAAAAATCATCGATGCTCATATGCCCATACCTTACATTTCTCTTTATTGTGTGTCTATCCCTACAATTTAGATCCACACCATAGAGAGATGTACCTGAAGAGTAACAAGTATCTCGCACTACTAAATGGAGAGATCAAGCACCCTAATTTAACAGGTAGTCACTTTGGGTCTATGAGGTTTACTGTACATACTTATATACAACAGTTTCTGGACACTGTGTTGTAAATAGTTTGGAAGCACACAGCTGAATGTCTTTATATACGGCAGCGTCTCTGAGGCCAAAAGCTGTTCCAGCATGACAAGGTGCACAAATGTAGCTTCATTACTACATGGGGTGTTATGGCTGAAGAAACTATATGTTCTGCACACAGCCTTGACCTTAACCTCAATAAACACCTTTGGAATGCACTAGAATGCAGACTGTAATCCTGACCTCCTTACCCAACATTAGTGCCTAAACTCACTAATACTAACTGTTGTAGCTGAACAAGCAAATCACCACAGCCATGATTCAAAATCTAATAGAACGTTTTAATAGAAAGAGTGAGACTTAATCTGAAATGGGTTGTTAAAAAACACTTACATATGGATGTGATAGTCAGATGTCCCAATACATTTGTCCATATAGTGTATGTGTAGAAATCAACATGGTATCTTTTTTCTTTACCCTGTTTTTGACTCACTCGTAAAATCTTGGCTTTGTTTTTTAGAGTGGCGAGAAAACTTTTTGGCTATTAAGAAGTTAGTGTTGATTGGAGGACCGGATGATGGTGTTATTACACCTTGGCAGTCAAGGTAACAATATTCAAATTTAACAGGAAATATAAAAAGGAAAACTCAACAACATATTACAGAAATAATAAGAGAAAGGCTACAGCACAATCTCTTTGGTGTAGTGTAAAATATATTTATATATAAAGTAATTTGTGAGTGTATTTGGTACGAAGAAAAAAAAAATCAGGTGACATGAACTGGTTTGTAATGTTTACAGTGTTGTAGCCTTTCTTTAGGGGTGAAACTTGATGTGGACTGAAATAAATCTGAGAAATACAGAAAGTGACATATATGCAGTTCAGCAGATTTGGAAGGTTTGCGTAGCAAACCATCTTTACATGTTCTATGCTGCCTAAAATGTTAAAAATGCATGCCTATGATCAAAAGGTGCTAAGTTGCTGATCTGAAGACCAGAAACACCTGAGTTCAAGCCCCACCACCGGCAAGCCAACCACCGTTGGGTCCTTGAGCAAGTCCTTAACCCTTCCTGCTCCAGGGGCGCTGTATCATAGCATTTCATTGGCTCTGTACATGTACCTTGCACAATGACAATGAAGTTGAATATTAATTAAAATATGTTTTTCCCCTCCTAACAGTCACTTTGGATTCTATAACAACAAAGAAACTGTGGTTGAAATGAAACAACAGGATGTGAGCTCATTTTAACAATTACAACTTTTTATAAGCATATAATCATTTATATGTTTGACTTACTAATTATTATTATTTTTTTTAATTTGTATTTTTTTTCTTTAGTGGTATCTAAGTGATGTGTTTGGACTGAAAACACTAGACGCCAAAGGAGCACTGGTCCAGTGTGTTTTCTCGGATGTTGTACATGTACACTGGCATTCGAATTTCACTGTGTACAAAAACTGCATAGAAAAGTGGCTTACATAAGCAACATTGATTTCGATGCAAACATATCAACCATCATGTGACACTTTGTTGTCATTCTGCATTCACAAATTTGTTTTAAGATTTTTAGTGAAATAACTGCGCTTGTGCATAGAATCGAATATTAAGTATTTACTGATTTGAAACTGAATAAATTGTAATGTTTTGGATCAATGATGCATATTGTTTTCTAGACTGTTTTTAAACTGCTGTAAAAATAAAAAGGACAAAATTTGTGCAAATACTTATTGGTATTTTAATTTTTTTGGTATTTATATGAAAAAGGAAAGTTGCTGGTCTTTACATTGAGCTACATATGTATGTTTTTGCCATTGTGACATAGATGTGATGTAGATATATAAATAAATTCAGAGCATTTTTTAAAAAAAATAAATCTAAAAGTAAGTGATTTAATTCCGACTTAATTGATAAATTGTATTAAACCACAAAATAACATATGCTCGCTTTGGCTCATTTATCGATATTAAACTACTTAATGTTCTATAAATTATGCTCTGACTTGATGTAATAAATTAAAAATAAACTAAATGTAATCAGTATAAATATTGTTAGAAATGTTTTATTAGGGTTTTTTTTGTCATTTTAGCCAAGCGTGATGGCTTTGGTTTGGACATGTACTGAGGAGAGATAGTGAATATATTGTTAGGAGGATGTTAGAAATGAAGCTACCAGGCGGAAGGCAAAGAGAAAGACCAAAAGGAGGTGTATGAATGCGATAAACGAGGACCTAAAGTTAGTGGGTGTGAGTGAAGAGGATGTAGAGAATAGGGTTAGCTGGAGACAGATGATTCGCTGTGACCCCTAAAAGGGAACAGCCGAAAGGAAAAGCGTGATGGCTTCTTGTGCTCACTTGTTGACATAATTTATGCATCTTTAGAATGTATCCTTTTTCTAGAAAGTTGTCTAAATTGTACCCCGTGGCCTATTTGCAACCCTTAACTATTTAACTGTATGACCAGAAGTTTGTGGACACCTGACCCACATGTAGTATCACTACAAAGTCCAGCAATTTGGAAACAAACACTACAAAGCCTGTTTATAATGCAGCAGTATAATATTCCTTATGTTAAACTAAGGGGCCCAGATCTTCAACTGAAAGGACCTCTATCAAGTCATGCTTTGCACTGGGAGTCTTGGTAGCCTGTGCAGATTTTTAATCTAAACAACTTTAGTATGAATAACTTTGCCTTAAACACGACCTAAAATCACAGCTACTATTAGTGATCTTTTGATTAGTAGTAAGATTTAATGCTGTTACTGACATGAACCGGTTAAGGTGACACCTCCAGATGAATGCGGCGTGGCAGCTGCAGCCTCGGTAAAAAACAGGTATTGTCGCGATGACGTCAGCAGGTCAGGTAGTACGCCGAAGCGTTCAATCAGGTCAACGGCGCGCACGAGCTCATAAAGCCGATTTTTGGAGTTGTTTGGACTTTCTAACGTGTAAGTTTCTCTCTTTTTAATCCAAATTATACGATTTATGGGTTTTCTTTAATCTATGTAGGTAGTGGAGGGTTAGAAAGTCGTCCGCGTTTACTGTTCGTGTTCGGTGTTTAAGGAGCTGTTTTACTCACCTAATTAAACTTTATATCATGTCTGTTATTTGTAGTGTTTCGATGCTCGATATTAACCCAGCTGTAGATTTTGTCTTTCTTTTTCAGTTTGCTTTTTTTTTTTGTCCGTAACTGTCTGTAGCACGCGTGGTATTATGAGGTTGGCAGTAAAAATTCACCCAATGAATGTTTTAGTTTTCACTTTTATATTATTGTGTGTATATCTGACCCTTAAATTGATTGTATGGGCTGTACAGTATTGCTGTGATATCAACATTAATCGCTGTAAAGTTGTGAGAGGCCGGGACATGTTCATGGAATTCCTACTGACAGAGACGTGTTGCCAGATTGAACACGTTTCCACATTAATGTAATGGAAGCGCTATTAAATATAAAGGTTAGAGATACATGTGTTATAATAGGTTTGTCTGCTCGAAATGTCGTAAAGCGTAGAATTATTTTGTTATGTTGGACACGTTTTGAATTATGATTTGAGGAAAAGTGTAAACAGCCCAACCTGGCAACCTAAGGTTGACGTGTCCGGCTCCACTCCGTAAACATTAGGTTTGTTTGGACAGTGTGTGAGAGCTGTCATCTACATTTAGTGCTTTCATTGTACATTACACTTCAGTAGAAGCATTTATTTTTCAATGACCTCGTCCATGTTACCTGAAAGTCCCTTGAATCCAATAATCTGATGGGTTTCTCCTTGGTATAAGTTTTTGTCCTTACCATGTCTTTTATTAATTTTTAAATTTCCTGCAGAACCTTTTTCCAGCAGGATGACTAGTAGGAGAAAGACAGAAGAATGCCGTATATGTGGTGGGAATCTACAGGGAAACCAACGCCGATGGCTTTTTGCAGCACAGAACAAAAACAGGGCCCAGAATCAGAGTCCAACACGGTCGCTTTGCAAAGAGTCTCCCTATCCTCTGTCACCAGCCATATCTGCTCAAAGCAGCCCATGGGGTATAAATAATACAAACAGGAAACCCATGTAATAAAGAAAAAACTACTGAAACGTATTCTTATGCCTATTTAATTTTATTTTTATTACTTTCAGGCAGTACAATGTCTCTTGGCTCATCGAAGTCTCATACTTTTTCCACCTCTAATAAAGGAATGGACCTCCTTGCTGTGCTGACACACATATTAGAGCAGTCTGTACCACGGGGGGACGGAAAAGAAGAGTTTGTATGTGGAAAATGTGTGTCTGTGCTGGAGCGTGTGTTTAAATTTGACACTGTTATAGCCAGAGTACGAATTTTGTCCAGGGAAAGGCTACAGAAACTAATTCAGGAGAGGGATAAGTTAAGATGGTGGGTGAGAAGTCACTATAGTCAGCGCTACCCATCTAAACTGAAGAGCACCGGAAGCTCCAGTGAAGATGATGTTGAGCTGGGAGAAAGCAACCCAGGCAGAGCCTACCAAGAGATGCTGGGTGATAACATGGCTCTCGCTGCGTATGAATGTTGGACTGAAAAAGCTGAGACATGTCCATATTTTAGGAGAACCGGTAAAAGATGTAGCAAATTGAAAAATTGCGAGTGTTGCGACTCCTTAAGGGTGTCTGATTTTAATTACGAAAATGTTTGTGGAGTTCCTCGCCACCTACCAGAGGAGGTCCGGTCTCAGAGTAATTTATCTCGAGACAAGTCTCAGAGTATGCCTCTTCACTGGTCCAGAGCTCTGTCAGTCCGCTCTAGTCCCGCTTCCTTATCTGGTTCCTGCCATTCACTAAAAACACGATCTCGTACAGTTTCAGCACATTCACTTGACTCTGTCGATGATCATGATCCATTTGATTGGCCAGATGAGAATTCGCTCATCTTGGATTCCATCCTCTATAAACTGAAACATATAGAGGGAAAGCCTGTCAGGTCTCCAATAGGAAGTCGCATCCCAGTTTTAGCAAAAGGTCCAAATGGCCATTTAGCAGATGGACCACCTCCAGTCAAGGTGACAAGGGTGTTGAGTTTTGGACAGGGAGATGACCAAGAGGAGGAAGATGTGAATGGAGAGCGTGAGGATGTGCTGACTGAATTGAGGGATGAATTTCTGCCACTGCATAGAGAGGTGAGGAAACTGGTCATACTGGTATTGTCACAGTTTTGCCCTAAGCAAAAAGCTTTTTTTAAACCAATAAAAACAAAAAACAGTTAAAATGTGGACAACTTGGACACATCAAACAGTGAGACATAATACATCATTTTAGTCTATTTAGATTTTGTGTATAGTCTTGAAAAATATACAGTTTTAATCTTAAAAAATCATATTTAAAAAATCATTGTGATAATAATATATGTAAATAAAAATATATGTTAATATTTTCTGATAAATAAGACGGTATGCCATGGGTTTAAAAATGTTCATTATCTTAGTTAACAAAGGAATATACCACTCCCATCAAGATACAATATTTATCATAGGATAAAGATGGTCAGTGACCTCTTGCCCCTAGGAGAAGAAGTGGACCTAAACCGGGCCAGCAAAAGAGGCCGCACAGCAGAGACATCTTTTTTTTTCCGTCAGGAAATTATTTTATTGTCTTTGAAACATGTTATCTTTTCACATGACATAATGATTCAGTTATATATATTCCAAGTTACCTAAACAATCCGACAATATCAGTGAAATTAATGGGCTTGTTGATAAAGCTAAATGTTCCCTTATTATATTCATAAACCTGCTTCACCACATTAACCTGCTTCTCACAGCAGAGACACGAATGTATGTCAGCTGCTCCTGCAGCTAGCAAAATGCAGCGTTTTAGCCTTTGGAAGTGAGTGAGGTATAGAACAGTTTAACTGCAATTGTAGTTAGCATTGATTTTTATTTTATTTTTTTTGCAATATGGTGTTTTGTCCACAAATTTACTTTCTGTTTTATATCGTTCTGTTTCAGGGCACTACATTCAGAGCTCATCTTGTAGTCAAGCAATTACAAGAGCAGTTAAATCAAGCACAGGCGCGTATCAGGACTTTGGAGGCGGGACTTCAGAACAGCAGCCATTCAGACTCCAGCAAAACCCAGCAATTATTAAAGGAGTCAACATCAGTGGTAAGGAGTAGGACAAACAGCAAATTAGTCACCTAACTTTTGGTGTGGTGTTTAAAGATTTGCAGCTAAAACTGAGAAAAGTTGATTTTCGTGCTTCACAGATTTTATCTGGAATACAAAGTGAAGCTGTTAAACTGTGAATTGAATTGCATAGCATTTGCATTTGTTATGTGAACTGATAAAAGCCTTGTCAACCAGCCAAAACAAAGTTAGGAGCCACAAAGGTGTTCACACGAACTGGTTATGTTAAATGAAATTTAAACCAGCATAAAAGCATTAATGGCGTTTGTTGGAAAACACAAATAAGTCACACTGTGAATAATTCACCACCAGAAAGCTGACATTTACTTTTAGATGATGCTCAAGTTTCAATGAATCATTTATCTTTAGACCTTTAGTCCTAGAAATAAATCCATTTTATTTAAATATTACAATAGTCGCATGTCCGTTAAATAGGTACACATTGTATTGTGTCTGACAAGGACATAGACTTAGTTTTCTATGGACATTTTCATTATTGTATTAAAATCTGACAAGTGGACACTTGATAAATGCTGTAGGTGTGTTGTGAACATGTGTTGAAGAACAGGTTTGGTCTGTCATGCAGTCTGGTTTTACTGCGTGATAGAGAAATGTCAAGTGTTCAATATCTTTGCATTACTGTTGTCATGATGTAAAAACTGCAATCGGTCATATAACAATATCAAAATTTGTTGTTCGAAGAGAACTTCGAACTTTGTCTAAAGGTAACATAAACTGAGTTGCAGAAGGTGCATAAGGCATGTATGGGTGTGTGTTAGTACTGTGGGTGTGGTGGTGTCATTAGGAATTGCACAAATGAAGTTTGCAAAACATAAACATGTGCATACACAAAACATCCTTTGTTTCTGGAATCTTCAGCAGGTGATATTTGCTTTGAGTCTAGGCTGTATTTATTAATCATTAACCTTCTGTTCCATTGAACATGAAAATCATCTGTCCTGTCTAATAACTTTGTAAAAGTGTAGATAGCTGTTTGTGTACTGTTGAAGTGTTTGTTCTATTCAGCAGTTGACTAAATTATGCATTCATAGGGACATGCTATAAGTCGACTTTAATGACTTTTTATTGCACTTTTTTTTGCAGTATCCAAACAGCAGCTCAGGGGATGAAGCTAGTCTGGTCCGGAGTCTTAGTTATTCACTACAAAGCAGAGACAAAGTAATACAGGTCGGCTCTCAAACTTGCAGCACAGTGATTAAGTTACAAACACGCCACTAACTAACATGCGGCTGATTCAGAGCTCTTCTTTTTTTTTTAGGAATGTGTGACTTTGATCCGAAAGCTGTGTGTTGACCTAGGCTCGGGTTTAGAGGAAGCTGATAAGCTTATTAGCTCCGTGACTGCGGTTCTGACTGATACACATTCAGAGCGAGAGGTAAGAGGGATGGAGAAGGCTGTTTTTATAAGTATGGAAGGGTTTGAGTACAGATTTACTGTATCCTCCATTTTTTTTTTAGTTTTAAAGCATTAATAACAGGTCCTATTTACAACATGGATTTAATAAAATAAAGTGGAATATTTGTCAATCTATAGAATTAAAATGTAATACATTTAACATCTATGATTTGTTGGTAAAATGTATAGTGATGTAAGGTTAAATAATAATAATCTGAAGATATGTTACAGATATCAATATTGACTTGCTTTTTTTATTTTTTATTTAAATTGTAATGCAAGATGTTTTTTTTCTATTGCCACTAGAAAATGCACATAAATGATCTTTTTTTTAAAGGAAAATTTCGGCTGTTTTGACCTACTGTGTGTTTCAGGTGGTTTTAGAAGCTGAGCTCACTGAATCGAAAGAGAAAGAAAAAAGTCTGCAGAAAGAGCTTGAGGCTTTGCACGAGGCTAACAGAGGACAGGAGAGAGATCTTCTCACTCTTAACAGTGTGCTGCAGTGTAACCGGGATGTAATCAATGTAAGGCAAACACGGAGCTTAGGTCAAGCAAACACATACAGGCTTAATATTGGTTGTTGACTGATCATTTAAATTACATGTCTTATTTAGAAGGTCTGTTTCTTATTTTATTCCCATTTTTCTTTGGTTTTAGCATTTGCGAGTAGAACTAGCTGAAAAAACGCAATCGCTGCAGGACGTGCAGAAAGAGAGGGAGTTACGGAAAGAGCGAGACTCTGCACTGGAAAGGGTGCTACTGGAAAAAGAAGCTCTGATCATCTGTTTGCAGCAAGCAGTAGAGAGCTCCTTTAATGATGTTCAGGTTGACAGCCTGTTTGTTTTCTGTTCTGTTCTTTCTTCAAGAATATTTTTTTGGAAATACTACATTAGGTTAAAGTTAGTAAACTAATGATGATGGTTTATAGGCCCTCTCAGATTCTTTGATTAGTCGGGGACTGCCCGGTGGTGATGCTGAAGGCGCATTGGCCAGTCAGGTGAAAGAGCAGGAGTCCCTGCTTTCTGTCTGCCTCAAAGATTGGGAGACGCACACTGTTACTACATCCCAGGAAGTCTCAAAACTCTGCACAGCTTTAGATAAAGCTGAGGCTATAATACAGGTATGATGACCCAGGGACTCTTTATTACATGATGCATGGATTTTCTAGATAGTCTCGCCACCTACTGGTGAGTTCAGGCAAGCTGGTTATATGTGTCTGTGGTTAGAGTACTTGTCAGGCATTGCTCCACCTAATGTCTTATGAATGTGCATTATTTTCATTGATTTTGATTGATTTTTTTTTTTACATTTTACCACATTCTTCAGAACCAAAGGCAAAGTCACAAACAAGCTATTACAGAACTATCAGAGCAGTTGAGAGACTCTCACAAAGAGCTGAGGGAAATGCTAAAAATCGCCAAGCAGGCAGAACAAGGCTGGAAGGCTGAAAAGGCAAAGAGAGACAAAGAAGAAGGACGATTGAGAGAAGGTTTGCAGAAAAGGGATAAAGTTATTGAGGTAAGTGTTTTCTCACTTTCTTTCTGCTTACATTCAACTGACACACTGATGCTACACTGTATAGCTAAATGCCTTAATAGCCACATTTTCAGTGTGACATTGTGTCTTATATAAACTATAATTACAGATTGTATTTGTTGTTTATATTTTTTAAAATACCAGCAAGTGCTCTTGGATGCAGAGAAACGAGATGGCATGCTAATAGAACTGCATCAGGACATCTTCAGTAAGGTTCAACCAATAGTTGGACTTAAACAGACGCTATGATTGTGTAATATGTGTGTGTGAGAACGTGTGGGTGTGTGTCGGAAAATGCCAAATATACACTGGAATGTATGTATGGTAAATATGTACTAAACTAAGATGACCATGTCTTTGTAAAAGCACTGTCACAGATGGATAAGGGCCATTAATTTTGCTTCAGTTGACCAATGCCAATATTACGGCTTTAATTATTCATCACTTTTTAAGGCAAATAAAACCTTGCCTTTAACTCTATTCCATTAACTACATTTATCTCCTTTTCAGATGATTGTAACATATATTAACTACTTGTAAATTAAGACACGTTTGTTGGATCTACTTCTTTTAAGAAGTCCTTTTACTGATTCCTTGCCAGCACCAAAGTGCACCTGCTGAATGTAATTCTAATTTTTAAAAATTTTATTTGTGGGGTTGATGAATAGGTATTTTTTTCCTTTAGGCCATTGAAATAGAAATTAAAAAGTGCAGATGTTTTATTTGCTAATTTAAAAGTGCAAAGGGTTACTTTGTTGTTAACTTTTAATATTATTGTTATTATTTTAAAATGTTTGTGTATTTCTTTGGTTACTTATTTATAAGTAAGTACAAACAAGTGAAGCCTAAACTGTTTCTGGTCTGTTTTCCTGACTTGTAGGCCAAAAGTCTGTAATCTGACATTTACAGTTGAGGTTTTGTTCATGTGCCAAGTGTTTCTTGAGAACAATAACAATAAACACTTACTACATTATTAATAAAATGAGAACAGTATTTGTCATTATTAAATATTGTCATTATCCTACTATAATGTTTAGAGATCACATTTTTACTGATTTTGTTTGCTGGGTTGAAAGGTAATATGATCATTGCTGATCAAGTTACACAATGACCTTGTTCCTGTCTGACATTATTCACTAAATGGGTTTATGTTTTAAGTACTACTATATAAATTACAATATAGCCAAATACATTGACAGCAGTGGTTTTGGTGACTAGAATGTTTAATATTGGCTAGTTAATATTACCAATAATATATGGCAAATAAGGCATTTGACCTAGATTTCGATCTCATCAGCCTGAAGGGGGTGCATTTGTATTACTTTGCCCAAGTCAGACTTTAGCTCCTAACTACCACTATTAGTAGGGTAAATCATGTCTACTGGCCAGTCCTTGTTTTCATTCCTTGCTGAAATGTAGTCTAATCAGTTATTAATTAAATCACAGGCCAAGTTAGTTAAGCTGTAAGATCACCTTTACCAGCAGGAAAGTGCTAGTAAAAGGGAAGATATTAGTTCCACATCACTGACAATGTGGATTTAGCGTTGAAGTTGAAATCAGCAGACGCCTTTATTACAGTTTCACTTGCATACAGGCCTGGTTCTTGCCAACCATAGAAAGGTGAGCGGACAGATATCCCAGGTGGGCAATTTTTGGGTGGGTTGAGGAGATAGATACTCTAAAATGTAACTAATTAAATGATGAAATAGCAAAAATATTGTTGTACTAATATTCTTTCTTTGGCTTGGTTTAGTAGACATTATATTAGGTCAATATAAGCAGAAATATATTTATAAAATGTTAATGAACAAATTCAGGCCATATTCTACAGAATCCTACAGAAGAAAATAAACATGTATTTGTATATCGCTGTCCTAACCAAATGTTTTGATTGAATGGGAAAGACAGGCGTTTGGGTGGGCTCAGACCACCCCTGCCCATGCCTAGGGCCTGCCCTGCTTGCAGGAATATTTTGTCTGCATAACAAAATAAACTTTTGGCAGATGATAAACGATAGTCCTGTAGTAACTTTAACAAAAAACAGCATTACTAAAAATGGTTGGGTTTTTTTTTTGGATGAGTGATAATGTAGTACACAATAATCCCTATCACTGACATACTATACAGGATGGAAGTAAGCGATCTTGCGTGACACTCAAGCCCAACGTGGCCCGTTGCTGTGGAAACTTCTCAACACTCTCCCCCAGACACAGCAGTCCGCCTGCTTCCCTTCTTCAACAGAAATATGTGTGAATTTGTTCTGGGTTAATCGATAGTAGCACGTTTTAACAGTTATGAAGGGCGTCGTTAGGTCCGCTCCGTGTAGCGCGGCCAGTCTCGGGGTTCAGGGGCGGCGGGATGAGACACTGCGTTCCATCCTGCGGGCCGATCGTCTGGTGCAGCAGTCGCATGTGCACGCGCTGGATTCCGCCACACGCTATAGGACACCACCGTTTTCATCCAAGCTCCCGAATGTAGCACTAATGGCTCACAGTGTGAACGGAAAACAGCGTGACGACGAAAATAAAACCCGACCCAAATCCTCCGGTACTCTGGTAAGTCCGTATTAACACTATTATGATACATAAACTTTTTTAAAAAACATTTAGTACGCCGATATAGCCTTATTAATGACTGTTGGGAAAATGGTAACTCGGTGGTTAAGGTGGCCTGCTAATTAGAAGACCATTAAGCTGCCACTGCAGGACCCATGAGCAAGGTCCTTAATCATCACCTGCTCAGCTGGATGAAAAACATAAGATGAATGTTAAGTCCCTATAAATAAGGGCGTCTGCCAAATGACAAAAAAATAAATTACTATAGCCCATCTTTTGCGATGAACATCAGCACCAGATGTTGGGCCTAAGTTTCAGTATTTCAGTATTTCTGCTTAACCTTAAACACGTACTAATTACAGCAGAAATAATGTGATCAGAAGTCTGTGATCATCTTTAACCACTGAGTAGAGGAAAGAAAAATGCTAAAATAATCTACATTTAGTAATCTTATAACTAAGTTTAACGTTATAGTAAGGACAGTGAATATGCCTTCAAATCAAATAAGATCAACATAGCTAGTGAGGTGACAACTGAGTATAACAAACATCTTTTATCTTTTTTACTGAAGTTGCATATGTTGAGTACAAGCCAACCGTTTCCACCACCTGGGCTGCGTGAACAGAGTGCAGGCCTTAGTGTAGCAGTTGCTGCTGAATACACGCGAGCAGTACGGCAAGTCGAGGGCCGTTTACGAAGACAAGCAGGGAAGATCACTGAGGAAGCCACGAGACTAGATCACCACAAAGAGAAACTGGAGAAACTGTTGCAAGGTGTCAGAACCGCACTGTTGATCAACCAGAAAACCACAGACGAGCGGACACGAAGACCAGCAAGTGAGACAGTGAGTAGGAAGAGTGAGAAACATTGAGCTCTAATATAACATTTGGATGCTTTTGAACTACTTACTTTTCTGTATTGCATGAGGCAATATGACTGACACATGTTATTATCATTATAATCTGACAATATGTTTTTATCCTGTCAGTAAACTTCTGAGGTTATCTTATTTTTATCCCTTTAAATGCTCTACACAAAACTCTTCTAAATATTTAATAAATACAAAGCTGATAAGTGGTGGTTCGGGGTTAAGGTGTTGGATTACCAACCCGAAGATTGTGGGTTCACTTCCCAGCTCAGCCAAGCCACCACTGCTGGGCCCCTGAGCAAGGCCCTCAACCCCCAATTGCTCAGTTGTATAAGAGAGATAAATGTAAGTCACTCTGGATAAGGGTGTCTGCCTAATGCTGTAAAAGGAAACTTTCTTTCTAAGACTAGATAAAAATGTAATGACTGGATAGCAAGATGTTTTTGTGCTCCCACAATCAAACTGTGATGCAAATTAAATATGAAATTTGTAGTTTTAAGGATTACAGACATGTACTAACAAAACTGAATAAGTTCTATAAAATATATCTACAGTATCACAGAGAATCTGGTTATTTCCTTTATTACTCAAGTTCTTCTAGTTCAAGTTCTTCAATTTTTATTCTTTATTAAAAATGTAAATAATTTCAGACATTGCTAATGTTTTCATACTAATTTTAATTTTACCCTTCTGACAAGGGCCCTAAAAATCACTAGCTGCTGCCTCAATGTACTGTATCTTAAAGTTTTTGTGTCAGCATACACCTGATTTGGCATTTCTTTTTTACCTAAGAAAAAAGATCAAGCCGACCAGCTGCTCTGCCACGAGAAAAGGGGCTTAAATGAGCTGAAGCAGAAACTGGAGACTCTGCTGAAAGACACTTCAACCCAGCTGCAGGTATAAACAAAACCATGGACTGTAAACGTTGTAACCGTCAAACACATGCATCTCTGATGTTGTCTTCATATTATTGTCTTCAAGACCCTAGCACAGAGCAGCAAAAGGCTTCTAGACTGTGCATTTGAAAGATCTGTGGTAATTGAGCTGCTTCCATTGCATGGATCGCCGTCAGCAGCTTTTCACCTCTCAGTTTCTCCTCTCTCAATGAAACCTGACCCATCTGGTCCATTAACCCCAGGTACCCACATCAACACTTTTAGCTAACACACTGTATTTGAAATGAGATGATATTTTCCTCCACACGAAAGAAGAACCAGTCTTAAAAGAATCTCCAGTGATGTTTTAAGTCACAGACATTATAGTCATCTCCCAAATCTTCACACAGAGTGCAAAGAGGCTCTAGAGACATCTACAGCTGTGTTGCAGACGTCTAAACAGCTTAGCGGAAGCATTGAGAAGGACATGTGTGAAGCCATCATTAAACAGGCAACTCTACATCACATGGTCAATGAGAGTCTGTTAAAGAAAATCGCAGAAACCCAAAATCTACAGGTGAGCTGAGAAAAGAGGTTTTATTTTTAGACATTATGCTTTTTTCAGCTTTTTTGTTCAAATATATTTAAAAGAAAAAACATCTGTACATTTTTTTTATTATAATAATGACAAACGACAGTTTAGGTTTTAAAGGTAGCAATTGCAGTCACACATATACTGTAGTGTGTCATTTAAGAGTAAATTACAGTAAGATTACAGCAATATATTTTTATGTAACACCTGCAATTTACCACACTAGCAGCAGGGGGCTCTAGAAAACAAAATTTATAGTTTTAAAAATCCACACAATGTTGATTAATTACAAAATACAGTATATTTTGCTGTATATTTTCTTCCTCCATAAACTAGTGGCTTGGGAACATAGTGTTCAGCAGCTTCCATACATATATGATTTGCATGCTCTAGTTTCTTCTGCTATCCCAGATATTTATCCACTTAACTAACTTTTAAGTTAAGATTTTCAAGCAGTATTCCGTTTTCTAATATTTTATTAAAATATATCATTAAAATATAATTATTTATAATATCATTTTATAACACTAACCAAAACTAAATCAATCAAAACTGTCAGTATTCATTATTAGCAAAGCTCTTTAGCTAAGCTAGTGTGTTAACATTTCAGCATTCAATGCTGTGTATATTTTTTTTTATAATTAAAACATCATAAATGGACCATATACCTACCTCTGTAAATGAGTAAATACATTTTGCGAGTTTAACTTCACCCACCGGAATCTATTTACATTTTCAGGCAATTCACAGTGTTGTTTCTTATTTTAACTGAAATCTTTCTTTCTTAGCAACGTCTAACGCTGAGCTCAGCGGCCACTAGACAGGCCATGTACCGAAAACAGAGACAGATGCAGTGTGCCAGCTACAGCCATGGCAGAGCTTTGGTATGTTTTAGTTGTGATGTGTTTGGACAGTTTGGATATTTATTGTACAGAGCTTGACTTTCACCTCAGTCTCTCGGTTTCTCCTTAATCGTTGTACATGAAATATTGTTAACATTGTAAGACCTGAACTATTTATTTCTTCTATTTACTGCACTTTGTTTTTCCACTGTAGGGTCCAGACTCCTCTGACAATCTATTTTGCAGAGAGAGAATAAACAGGCCTGTTGTGAAGGTTTATGAGAGACACCCAAGTGTTCAACTCCCTGAGACCAGACTCCTAACACAGGTAGTATACAAATAAGTATGATGTCATAAGTCATATATCATCAGTATATCAGAATATTCACTGTGTCTCCTTATGCTTCTAACCTAATTAATTCCAGAACATTGACGGCATCTTAATAAAACTGTTATGAACACTAATCTATAAGTTACTTAAAAGCTCCTGGTTAAACAATTCTACCTGGAAATATCCCACTTTTTAGTGTCACTTAAATGAGCATTTAAGTTATTTCTTGTCGTGGTTCTCAAGGTTCTCAAGGTTCCTTAAATAGTTTTTCCTTGCCACAGTTGCCTCAGGCTTGTTTATAATGGACAATTAAAAAATTAATTAGAACTTTGTAATAAAACTTTGTTTTATAAAAATTTTCCAGCTCCTAAACAAATACAATGAAAATTAAATAATTGCTTAAGTGGTTTGGATGTCAGTGAATGATAGGCAAGTAGGAATGTGTGTTTTGACACAGAATGGTGTAGTAAATGTAGTATATTTTGTCCTTATAGGGCAGTGATGTGCTGAAGCAACATTTGAAGAGCGAAGAGAAAGCAATAAAAGAGCTGCAGGATGCACATGTGCAGCTAGAGACTGACTTGTGTGCAAAAGGTGTGGCAGCAAGTGTGGATTCCGCTATAATTCGTCTCCGAAGAAGAAATATTCTTCGAATGTTTGTTTAGTCAGCGAGCACGTAAAATGACATACATGATATACAGTTTTCTTATCTTATATATACTTATATTGTTTTTTTTTGGGCCAGTTTTATACAGGGCTGAGCATGTGAGTAGATTATGCATGTTTATGCATGACTGTATTAAAAGTGTTAAAAAAAAGTTCATGTGACGTTACATGAATTTATGTTTTTGTTAATAATAAAATAACTTTTGTCATGGATAAACCCAGTCAGAATTTTAGCTGCTAATTATTACTGTGTTAAGCTCTAGAACATGTTCTCCTCCTGACTTCAAGTGTTTTCTTTCACCTTCCCAAAAACATGCCAGAAGGTGGACTATGTAAAATAAATGATTCTATAGGTGTTAATAGGTATGTGTGTGCATGCTGTGGGAGGCGCCGCACAAGATTTTTTCTCTGTTGGAATGGACCTTTTGTAACCAGCGTGCACTTCTACACCAATCAACAAAGTTAACAAAAATCAACAAAAATTTAAGACTGATTTTTAATTTAAGGATGATGAATCATGATATTTGACAGAATGCCATGTTGTACTAATTTAGACATGCCCATCTATATCATGATGTGATATTTATGTGTGTGTGTGTGTGTGTGTGTAAATGGGGAGGGCAAATCTACAATCTCCCCTAGGGTGCCACCAGAGGCTAGGTCGGCCTGCTGTGGTGTCCCTTCCAGCCCTGGATCCACTGTGACCTTGTCCTTAAGTGTGAGCTACTATTAAAGGCATAGTTATGGAGGCATTTAATTCCTGATTATTTTAAAACGTCACAAACACATTTTGAATTTATAACAATGCTTACTATGCTCGGTAAAAAATATCAGTTTATTTTCAAATATATGTTTATACATTTATTAATCTACACAAGGTTACACACTCAGTGACACTTAAGTCACCGTTGTACCGTGTAAAACACTGGTCCCCCGTTAAAAAATGTTTATAGCAAATAAGTCAAATGTAATACTGAATTATACACAAGCATTTGCGAATAAACTGTGACATTTAAAACAGAATGTGTTTCATACAAAGTGCAGTGCTAACTAAACTAATTCTATAATATTTTTTCAAAATGATAAATGTTGGATATTTTTTATTTATTTATGGAATGTCAGTGTACAAAAATGTAATAAGATTTAGTTACAATATTTAATGAAAAGCATTTTCAGTCTAAACTGTAACTGAGTGAGATGCAATCGCAGTACGATTTTGTTTAGTTGTTTGTTATAGCTCCTGTGCAGTTAAGTCCGCTAGAAGTTAATTCACAGAGGAGGCGTCTGTTAAGTTTCCCTACTATCTGGACAAGGGCTCACAATGTCCTCCACCTCAATTGTTTCCACCACGAGATCTCTAATGGACTTCACGCTGTCTGCTGGCTCTTCTGCTACTTGAGCCCCAGTGAAAGAGTCCCTATCTGCAGTGCTTTCAGGAGCTACTTTTGCAGTCATGTCGCCCCCTGCTGAAAGGTCAGGAATACTAGGAAATCCATTCAAGTTGGTATCAACGGAGCTTCCCATAGCACTCTCTGCTGCTGTCTCACTGACAGCTGTGTCGACTACTGGGGGAGACGAATCACATGAAATTGTTTCAGGTTGAGTGTAATCAGTCTGTTCTGTCTGGTTACCTGAAGGATGTTCACCATTGGTTGGATCAGGCTGGACTGTACTACTGTGTGGCTCCTTAGTGGGTGTCGGCTCAGCATCGCGAGACTGATTTGCAGTGATAACCTCTGTCTCTTCTGAAACACTGACACTTTGATTTTCTTCCATAGATGCTAAAGGTTCAGGACTTTCTGTGTTCACTTCAATTGGTAGGTTAACAGAAATAGTTTGATCTGCAAGGGATTCGGGCTCTGACACGATAATTATAGGGGAAATCACAGGGGATGTCACAGCATGGCTTTGAGTTGTAGCATCAACAGTAAACTGACACACCGGATCTGAGGAATCAGATACAGATATTGATGGGACCTCCGACAGATCTGGGGACTCTTCAGAATCACAACATGGGATACTGGGTACTACTGAAACCTCAGTGGGTTTAGATGGTTGGGTGTCAACTGTTTGAGATGATTTCTCTGCCAACTCTTGTTCCTTCTGCACTGGTTGTTTATCTAAACTGCTATTTTCCATCTCAGAACTGGAAATCTGCTCAGCTTTTTGTGCTGCAACTGCAGACTGCACTTTGGCTGGACTGGAGGGTGCTGAGCGAGGCGGAGTGCGGCTGTCCGTTAGACTGCTCTGACTAAGACACTGAAGCTCGATGCTGTCCACGAATAAGTTGTGCTTCTTTAGAGTGGCTGCTTCTTTCACAACTGCATAGAAAAAACATATGGTGAGACTGGCAAAAAAACAACATTCCAATAAAATAAACTAGAAAAAAGAGAGTGGAAAGTAGACACTTGTTTTTACCAAGAGAACAGGACAGTTACACTCTCCTGAAAGATTTAGATTGATTATCTCCAGATGTAGTAGATTTGACCACACAGAAGCCTTAATTGTAAATCAGTTTTACTAACTATACACGTTTAGGAACATCCGTACACATGCACAGTCAGGCAGTCATACTTATGCAGGTCCAGGTCAATTCAATCAGAGATTAGAATCCAATTTCCAGGACAAAAGATCCAAATAATATTGATTTATAGATAACTACATGATTGTGCAGACATTCCTAATCAAACAGACAGCAAGTTTTTTTTTAATTAGTCTCTAATAGGTTTTTCACTTTATATACCTTTGTTTACTTCATTATTTAAGATATCCAGCATGATATCTTCATAGATGTTTTCCACTTGAATGAAGTTTGTGTAATCAGCAAAGATGTATTGTTCATAATTCTGAAGCTCCTATAAGAAAAGAAAGAGGCTCAGGCAGTACACGGAAAAAACGTAAATCATTAATGAGAAAAATACCAAACCTGTCAAAGTCTAACAAATAGTGGATTGGCAAATAACATTTGCCTAAATCTAATTCGTAGATATAAATTAGATAAATGGATATGGATCTTAATAAGCTCATTATATAGAATCATTTTGTATCAATACTAAGCCACATCACATGTGATTTAATAGATATTGTTCAGCAGATTTCAAGTCTTTAATTCACTTCTTTTATTTATCTAGGAATTCTTTTATTTATTTATATTAATAAATAGGTTGGAAAAGTTTATTTCTGTTTCTAACTGAAAAAAAATCCTTTTTTTGTCTAGTTAGATCCCAAGTCTGCACATTATGTACACAGGGATTTTTTTATAATGTTTTATTTTTGGAAGGTGACCCACCATTTAAGGAACTAGGGGTCAGTTCTTGTATAATCATTGGAATTATCTGTGCGGGAGATTTGGCAAGATGGCTGCCAATGGACCAGACTTTACTATAAGAAATGGTCAGCTGTGATTAATCTGGCTGTTCATCAAACTCAACATTGATATCATAGATTATTATATTTTTAACAGGGACATGAAAGCTCTTTTGTTTTTGTCATAGTGTGTGAGTTCTAGTAAAGTGTAAGTAGTTACAGTTTTACAGTTGGGTGCCAGGTTCCTCCTGATGGCTGGCAGTGTGATGTCCACCAGAGCCTCCTGGAAAATCCTCTTCCTTACTGTACTGCTATCATAGTCATATTGCTAAAAAATGATTAATACGGCTTTAATGTAATAATCAAGTCCAAATAGTGATCTAATAATTTATAACAGAAGTAAAATTGGATATTTGACATTGTACTGTATGGTCACCTTAAGAACTCTGAGCTTGGCCTTCTCCATGAATGTGGACAATTTCTCAGGTTCATCCTTTATGGCTGCCTGAAGCAGCGATTCAAATGTGTACACGGCATTTTCCATCAGCTAAAATAAGCAAAGCAACCATAAACAGGCTTAGGATAAATAACACAGGTCCTTATATTAAAAGGTAAAGCTACAGGTATTAGCTACAGGTAAGTAGCCACAGTTTTAAGTATATAAATGCTAACTGCGACTTTAATTTTAGAAATATTTCTGTGCTAAAAAAGCGAAAGACGCCAGAAACAGACAGTGTAGAGACTCAGTATGAAAGTAAGAGTGCTAAGGGGATAAAGGTCTTCAGTGTGAAGCTGCATCGTAGGGCCTACCTGCTGCATATGGCCCTGTGTCTTGTGTACCACCAATGTGGTGTTGGAAAACCTAAAGCGGCTGCGCAGCTCCTGCAGCTGTTCCTTTAGTACAGAGACATGCTGATAACAGTCCTCCAGCTGGGCATGAGACACCTCCTCTAAAGCCTTATAATAAAATGAACAACTTTCGTTTAGCCAGTAACTACAAACACCATCACACAGCATCGATATTTCAATAAAAAAATCTTCATCTAATATTTATATTCACAAACACCAACAATATTGATCAAACTTTCACAATCAAATACTAACATTTATAAAAAAAACACCCAGGTCTAGCAAATTCATATCATTTATTATACATTTATATAAATTCATATAATCTTGTGGCATTAATATAAAATTCTGTTGTTTACCAACAGGTTAACATTTTCTGATAATAAATCAGCTTATACCAGTTTATGAGTAACTGCAGAGCTTTGCCCAGGCTCTGGTGGCACCCTAAGCAAGATTGTGGAAGTGGTAGTGCAGTGATTAAGGTGCTGGACTGTTAATTGGAAGATCAGGGTTAGATTCCCAGCACCACCAATTTACCACTGTTGGGCCCCTAAGCAAGGCCCTTAACTTTTAATTGCTCAGTTGTATATAAGAGATAAATGTAAGTCGCTCTGGATAAGGGCGTCTGCCAAATGCTGTAAATGTAAATTGTAGGTTTGCACCCCTCATTCAACAAACACACAAACACACACACACTACCACAAAAAAATTAAAAGTGAAAAAAAAAAAAAAGTTTATTAGTTTAATACCACTTTTTGTTCAGCACTCTTAACACTGATGTCTTACTTTGGTAAGTTCTTCTTTAGTTCCTCCAGTCTGAAAATCTTTGCAGATTCGATTCAGCTCCGTCTCTAAACGCTGCCTCACAGCCTGGAAGCCTGAACTCACTGGACCCATCAGCTCCTCCAGAATAGAGGCCAGATACGGAGATACACTTTCAGAGCAGAACTTCATAGCTGGATCTGAGACCAGGCCTGAGAAAAATGCACATTTTTAAAAGCATAAAAACAGTATTTTTGTTCTAATAAGAAAGATACTACTGAATAACAAGTCTAATAGTGTTGGATCTGCACACCTTCCGTTACCAAGCTACTGAATCTACTGAACCTGTACTGTCCAGCAAGTGTTTTAAGGCATCTCAACTACTATATTCTCTTAAAAAAACTGCCATCTATGTTAAGTTCTCCAGGTGAGGAATCAGAATTTGTACTTAAAAAAAAAAGGTAATAAGTAATAATTATCATCTGTATTCCTTACCTTGTAGTTTGGACTTTAGGAAGTTGCTGGAGTTGATGATCTGGTCCATGTCAGAACGCATAAGTGTCTCTTGATGTTTGGTGTTCTCGCTGCACTCCTCCTTTAGTCTCTGCAGTCCCTCTTTTAGCTGATCCTGCACCAGCTCATACGTCGCCTCCACCGTCTGGAAAAGATATAAAAGCATTTTTAATTACAACTGATATGGAAAATATATTTTATAGTTATAAGTATCTATACATAGCAACTTACTGCAAACCACACTCTCTTCCTTTCAGCCTTCTTTCCTTTTAGCCGAGGCAATAGCTCTGTCTGCAGGGATGGCAGGAGCTCCTCCATCACCAGGTTGGCCAGGACCTGCTCAAAAACAGAAAAACATAAACATCAGTTCGGGACACTCACAACAAATGTAGTAGCAGTTCTATACATAAAACATAACCCTAATAATTTTATTAAGTAGTGGTTCTTAAAAAGGTTTTTTGTATTTCATGTATTGCAGTCTGTGTCGAATGTGCACATAAGACCAGTTTATCTAACAACTTGAACCAGAAATAACAGGGATTTCATTCTTTACTATATGCACGTATACAGCGACAGTAAATCTAACAGGTCACCATAGGAGAACAGTATATTACAGTTTTCCTTTCTCCCAAATTCTTCCTGTTTGCTGATACTGATCGATTTACATAGTTATCTAGGTATCAATCTACACTAGAGAACACCAAGTATTGTGATCTAAGCCATGTGTGTTTTCTGAACGTTCTATTCCAGATATAGTCTCACTCTTACTTCTATAATAACCTCTAAACCTCTGTAAAGGGGCGAGGGTGATTTTGCCCAGAGTTTGGAGCAGGTTTTTTGAAAGTTGGAGCATTGTGGTTTTCTTGTTGCTCTGTGTGCTCTCACATCCTGCAAAAGCAAAGGCTTTCACATCCTACCTACCTACCTACCTACCTACCTACCTACCTACCTACCTACCTACCTACCTACCTACCTACCTACCTACCTACCTACCTACCTACCTACCTACCTACCTACCTACCTACCTACCTACCTACCTACCTACCTACCTACCTACCTACCTACCTACCTACCTACCTACCTACCTACCTACCTACCTACCTACCTACCTACCTACCTATGTTTGTATGTATCCATCCATTTATCTATCTATTCATCAACATCTATTCATCCATCTATTCATCCATCCATCCATCCATCCATCCATCCATTCATCTATAATAAAACACAGAGCAAGGAGTATATGAGAAGGGAGGAATGAGCATGGAAATAAATGCTGAAGTGGACTGATTATAAAATGATTAAGGAGAAAATTTTTGCTGTTCCAGTCAACTTATATACTCTGACCACCATTTCTGTAATTTATGTCATTTTAATGTAAGTTTTTTAAAAGTAATTTTCGTATTTAAGTATTTAAGGACATTTCTATAAAATTGCTGACACTGCAACTGTAACATAATTCTTATATTTTAACGGAAGAAGAAATGTTTCCTTCGTGGCCACATCAGTTAAACAAAGCTACGACTCAGATACGCCGTTTAACATCTGAAAACACCAACACACACACTAACCACACCCACACACATGCCTCTTTTTCCTTTCTCTCACACACACACGCACACACACACACACCCTTTCTCCAGAGACACATTTCTGTCCCTGCACACACTATTTCTCCAGAGCCACACCTCCTAACATACCATGTCTGTGCAGTTATGATTTACCGCAGTGATCTGCCATGATGGGCTTCAAAACAAACATATTATTAATAGATTAAAAACGGAATAAATTTGCTCACTTGACAGTCAGTGCCTACTAACATCTCCCATGATTCATAATGTCCTTTCTCTTGTCTGTAGAAATGTATGGCCTTGAGGAAGGCTTGGACTTCACAAGTTGTCTTCTTCAAAACGTCTAAATTTGGACAAAGAAAAAAAAGAAATATTAATGACACATCTGTATGAAATGCTGGACTGGTTTTGTATCGGAGCAGATGTGACCTATATTTCATCATGTAAACCGTTGTTTTATATGTGAATCTTTATGCACGCTTGTGTTGACGAGTGACACAAAGTGAAAAACATTTTTAGGTTTCGGTGGCAACATTTACACCATAAAAGTTTGTAGTCACACCCATATGTGTTTATTAAACATCCAAATACAGGTTAAGTCTATTTGCTGCTAGAATAACTAATAAATTTTAAATAAGGGATTTTGGAGAGTGGCTGTGGGGATTTTTGTCAATTCTGGCAGTGATGTTGGATGAGGAGGTCTGTGTGCAGTCAGCATTTCAGTTTATTTCAAAGGTCTCAAGTGGGGATGAAGTCAGGCAATCATGCAGGACATTGGAGTTCTTTCAAAATTGATGAAATTCTTTTCAGGTAGGGTCATTGTTGCTCAGACCAAATAATTCGATTAGACAAACATTTTTTGGTCCTGTGCCTTCCACAGAATATATAAATACATATAAATACATTTATACCGCTTAACTTGATTTTTTTAATTGGGATTTGAAAAAACTTTCAACCAACGGAACAAAACTGTTGTTTAAGGATAGCTTGTATATGGGTGTGAGCAAAGATATTAAGGAATGTACAGAAAAGTGTCTTAAACAGTAGAACAAGCTAACTATAAAAATAACACTAGTTATAATAAATTATATCTTTATTGATACTTATTTAAAAATGATGTCATTGCAGCAAAAACCTTTTTTAAAAGCTTTTGGCCAGCTTTTGGCCGGTGCCGTGGAAAGTGGTGGCTCAGTAGTTAAGGTGTTGGACTGATACCAGAAAGACTGGGGTTTGATTCTCAGCATTACCAAGCCACCACTGTTGGGCTCCCGAGCAAGGCCCCTAACCCCCAAATGCTCAGTTTTATAAAAAAAGACATAAATGTAAGTCCCTCTGGATAAGGGCGCCTGCCAAATGCTGTATATATGTAGTGGGTTAATGCGTCGGCACCCATATGCGCAAGTTGCTGTGTTCCCCTATTTCATCCCCTCTGCCCTATCAATAAAGGCAAAAAAATTTACAAAAAATATCTTTAAAACAAAAAAAGGTATCAGCTTTCAGTTGCACCATCAAAATATATATATAGATTTTCCTGCGTCGCGTGATGATTTTTTCAGTAACTTCTTCCTTGTGGTCAGTACGATACCAAAACCAAGAGAAAAGGAAGAATAAAGTGATGAAACTAGAAAAATATTTCAGTGTAAATCTGGGTTAAGAAACTTCTCCCACAACATGCCGTGCTTATCACTTACACAACCAGATCTGCCAACTTTCTTTATTTTTTTATATAGAAGAAGCACAAACTCCTTTCTTTTATTCATTGCTGATCAGCCGTCGATGTTATGCTTATGTGTGTCCTGTGTGTACTGACAGAATTAATCACTTCCCATGAATAAAACCCAGTTGCTGTTCAAGTGCTATCAAACATCATCTGAAGTGCTGGCTCATGTTGGACTGCCAAGCCGAAGATTGTGGGTTTGATTTTCAGCTCCACCAAGCTACCACAGTTGTAACTACCAGCAGGTGTTAAAGCAGCACAACAGAACAGTGTGTAAAAAAGTACTCTATGCCTGATGCTACAGCGTGTGTAACCATGCTCTGCAGAGGAGAAGGAACTGCTAAAACCACTAAATGACAAGTCATCGTGACCAGCTTTCCTCCAGCACAGGAAGAGCAGTTTCTTTTATTAGAGTGTTACCAAGGACACCAAGAAAACAGCAGCCGCCTTATAGTTTCGAGAAGACATTGCTAAATCTAACATAAAATATCTGGTAATGCTGCTGTGCATCTCATGAAGCAGTATTTCCATATCTGACCATTTAATGAGTGTACAAATCTGGTAACGTCTCACCGAACAAAGAGATATTGAGATGTTAAGATAGTTATGTATCTTCTCTACTACATACCTTCTTTCACATCACTCACCGTGGTTTTGATGGCGGATGCAGTCAGAGAGAATAGAGAAGAAGCGAATCTGTTTGTCCTCCTCTTGGAAGCTGAAGTAGGCATCTCTCCTGTATGGGAGTCTCAGGAAGACAGGGAACGGACCTGGAACATTTACGATAGGTGATGAAGCCTCCTCTTTCAAGCCTAAAGTGGGGTAGAGAATAAAAGAAAATGTCTAAGTTAAATTGTGTCTAAGTTCAATTGTGTGGTTTCTGTTCTTATAAAAAAAAAAAAAAAAAAAAAAAAAGAAAAAACCCAACAACAAACAAACAGCAAGGGGTATTAAACTAGATTTAGGGGAGAAGGTGACAGGTTAAGATGCTACCTTCTATCTTTTGTTGTGAAAATTCCTTACACAAAGATAAAAGAGGTACATAAAGTATCAGCAATATGTTTTCTACATGCTCTTTAATAGATATATTCTTCAATTCAGTCACAAGGTCACAGGCAGTCAAGATAGCTGTCTTTGACTGAACACACAGAATAGTTTAGACGGGTGACTTCTTGGTTGTTAGTTTTGTTTTCCAAACGTCTGCTCTGCTTTATCTTTATCTCTCATTCCACAAAGTCTGGGAAAAACCCATACAAACTTGAAAAACAATTAGTTTGCGCATATATTAAACCAATGTCTATAATTACAGTTATATTTGTTTATTACAAAAAATCATCACTTTAAAATGGTACATAATCTTAATTGCAAAAAGCACATTTGGGACATCAGTTTTTTATTAAAAAAAATGTTTATGGAGCATGGAAATTCGTTTAAACCCTGAATTTTTAGTTTTTTATAACACTGTAATAAAGCTTGTTGAAGGTGATATACTATATCCACATTGTTACAGTAGGGATGCACACAGTGAGTAAAGGATATTTCACATAAGAACAAGCTATAAAACCATCCATGCATCCATCCATCTATCTATCTATCCATCCATCCATCCTTTCATCCATCCATCCATTGTCCATACCTGCTTATTCTCAATCAGGTTCACTGTGATCTGCTGAAGTTTATCCCACTTACTCCTATGGGCAATTTAGTATCATCAAACAATCTAACATACATGTTTTTGAACCGTGGGAAGAAACCGGAGTACCTGGAGTAAACCCACACAAGCACAGGAAGAACATGCAAACTCCACACATAAAGACCCCTGCAGGAGATACGAACCTGGGCCCTTCTTGCTGTGAGGTAACAGTGCTAACCACTACGCAGCTGTGCTGCCCACACTTTATAATATCTTTTAATGGAAATTTGCATTCTTACAAGTAAATTTAACAATTACATTCAATTCGAAAGATTCCACATTTTGGTCTTCCTCTTTCTATTGCTTAAGTAAGAAATGGCTGCTTTAGGAGAAGCAGTCAAATCTTGATAAAACTAAAGACATCGAAAACAACAGACTCACTGTTAAGGTCAGGAAAAGCCTTGTCGACAAGAGCACTATATTTCTCCTCCGAGGTCAGTACACTACCCCCTGTAAGCTGGAGTACTTGACGTGCAGGTGTTCCTTTTGCGAAAGTCTAAATATGGTATAAAAACATAACAGTCATGAATAATCAAATCATTCAAACATCATTCCAAAGATTAGCGTGGATGTGCACAGTATTTCCTATTCTTTAGAAATAAAGAGTTCAAACCTCTGCACACTGTAAGACTTATTGTACTGTGACAGGTGTTTCTAAATTACAGTAAATAACGATTAAATTTTCCTTCTTATCATATTTCACAGTAATGGGTTATGCTTTGGTACCTCCTGGCTGTCATGAATCTCCAGGCTGTAGTCTGCCAGCGCGGTCACAAACCTCTCCTTCCACTTCTTGTTGTCATCAAAGTGCAAGACGCTGTCCTTATACACTAGATCGGAGGTCTGCAGAGACTCCTGCACACACACAGTTAGATGACATAAAAATAAGTTTTACTGCTCTGTATTTAAGTACAACTGTACAATACCCTGCAGCTGGAAAATAGTTACAACTAGTTTGCAAAAGAGGTAAATGAAGTCTTAATTTGCATTTATACAACTTGAAGGCCCACAATTCTGGAGAATGTGTTTAGGTGTTGTAGCAATACCTCTTTTCGTTCTTTAAACTAAAGGTCCCAAACTGGGTCTCAACATGACCAGTGTTGGGAATAATAGCGTTATAAATAAACAGCTGTTACTTTTTCAGTAATAAACAAGTAATAAAATAAACTACTGTTTTCCCCCTTTATAATGCTATAATCATTACTGACAATATAATGCTTACTAATACAGTTTTTATCCCAGCAGGCTCATTTAACCATAGGACCTGCAATTTTTTTTCCTATGCTGTGTGTGTGCTAAAATAAGACGCATAACTGATGATGATTGGTGTGTGTGTGTGGGGGGAAGGGGTCGACACAACCACATAACTGATGATTAGTAGTGCGGGTGGGTGTTCACACACAAAACCTACACAGTCAACTGTCTATGCAACAAGGAAATTATGACCAGTCTCTCCATGTTGTTGGTAAAGTATTTTAATCTAATGACGCCCCTCACATCATCACATGACACCACAACATTATTTAGTGTAGATTAGTGCACAATGTTTACAAAAACTAATTTCATTCATTTAATTCATTTAATATCAGGAACATTTGCATTACTTTTTAAAAATTGTTCAAATGTGTCAAATAACTTGGATGTTCCCAGTATTAAAGTTATTACTTAATTACGTGAGTATTTAATATTTTACTTGGCAATTAGTTACTTTTATAATATTGTAAACCAGTTACTTAGTCAGTTTCTATTTGTGAGAAGTGACTAGCAACTATAACTAATTACTGTATTCTGAAAGTGAATACATGCCCAACATTGAGCATGACAATGCCCCTATAGAAGGCTCATAATTGCAATTGAGTAGTTTAATTAAGTGTGAACTGGGGAAAATACCTTCTGTTTGAGGAGCTGTGTGTGAACTGTCTGCTGCTGTTCCACTTCATCCTGCAGCTGTGAGAAAAATGCCACACAATACTGCCTCTTGTAGTGAGGGCTGAAGTTGTTTAGCTCAGCCTCGGTCCGTCCTGTACACACACATATACAGGTTTAAAATATCCAGGTTTGATATATGTGGTACATAACTACATAAGTCAGATCACTATAGAAAATCCTATTCCAATTTCACAGTATTACTCCTACATTCAATTCTTAACCTCAGCAAAAGATTGTGGTATGTGGCTGTGTGGATTTATGTTTATTTAGACACATTAGTATTAGAAAGATGTCAAATAAGAAGGTTTGGGATGCAGTCAACTTTTCAATTTATCCCAAAGGTGTTCAGTGGGGTTGAGTTAGAGTCAGGGCTCTGTAAATGTAATGTAAATGCCTTTGTCCCATATACTTACAGCACAGTGAAATTTTTTTTTGCATATCCCATCTTTATTAAGTTGGGTTCAGAACGAAGGGTCAGCTATGATGCAGCGCTAAGGTTCTTGCTCAACGACAGATGGGGGTTGTACCCGGGTTTTCCTGGTCTTCAGATCAACAACTCAGGCTGGCGAGGTGGGACTTACATTTTTCCAGACTATAAAACACCATGGAGCTTAGGGGCTTTGTGCACAGGGACATTGTAATGCTAAAACAGAGTTTTTAAGGTTTTAATTGTTCAAGTTTCAGTAAAGGAACAACGGAATGGTACAACATGTAAGGTAATTCTAGACTGTTCTCTTTTTTGTTTTGTTTTTTTAAAGGCAGTGGTGGCGCAAATGGTTAAGGCATCGAGTTGTTGATTGGATGACCCGGAAGACCTGGGTTCAAGCCCCACTGCTGCTAATCTGCCACTATTGGGTTCCAGAGCAAGACCTTTTTTATAATAAACACTGTTAAAAAATCATTCTGTCACACAACAAATGTTACATGAATTCTTTTTTGGGGCAGTGACAGTGTATCTTTAAATATAAAAAAAGTTAAACAAATGATACCATGTGCGCTGTTATAAACTGACCATAGATGGCCATTTTTATCAGCATCATAGACTAAAATTATTGTATTAAATGTTATGGCAACAGCATTTAATTTGAATTCCCCATTTTGTATGATCTTATGTCTTAAAAATCCATCATATCCACACAGTCTGGCTGGATTTTGTAAAATAGTGCATTTTTAGAAAAAAAAAAAAAAGATCCACAATCTGAGCCAAGTCCTGAGACTTAATGCTCTGTTGCTGTGCCAAAATAACATGGCAGAGTGATGCGGAGTCTGCATTTCCTCTTATTTCCACTCTCGAATCCAATGACTCCCCCCATTTTGCTTATTTTTAAATAAAAAAAAGACAGAGGGAGAATAATGTGTTTCCCTTACCTGAATAATAAGTGTGTGAATAGATTTTTCTGTCTCTCTGCTAGTCACATCTAATTCTTCTACATCGAGCTCACATTACATTTTCATACTACAGTTATTACTGATATGGCAGCTGTATAATACTACACTATATTAATTTATACAATTATAGAGAAAACTTGTGTTTTATCTAACGCACAGACGTAACTACTGATTTATGCTAACGAGATGGGACACAGTCTTTGTATGATGATTAAATTAAATCTAGGTCTGATTTCTGTTATCTAATCAGCCCTGCTCTTCATTTTCTGCTGATAAATGAATTAAGAGTCAAAGGGATGAGATAATGGTTTCCTGAGAGATTCCTAACTGGCAGATTGTGTGCTTTTCCTCTTGAAGGCACTGCCAAATCACACACACACACACACACACACACACACACACAAACACACACGCATACTTACACACACACACACACACACACACACACACCACACACCAGACCACTTCAGTGTTTGCTAATAATGCTATACATATAGGGTTTTTTGTATATGTCCATCACAACATCAGCTCATTGGTTTAGAAAGCAATACATCTGGGTGTGCAAAATAATGCCCCCTTTTGTATTTAAGCTTTTACAAATTAAACAATAAAGAAGAAGTCCTCTCTGAATGCCTCATGTGGTAGCTGGTATTATTACCTTTTTGGGTTTAACTTGTTAACCTATTTTAACCCACAACAATATGGACACTTAATAATCCATATCTCTTTCCTCTCTCTCTTCCTCTTTCTTGGGGTCGAAAAAACATGCCCCAGTGTTCCTGCCCCTTTTCTAAAAATGCCCCTTCTTGTATTTAAGCTTTTAAAGTCCTCTCTGAATGCCTCATATGGTAATTGGTATAACTTATGGACAGTTAAAAATCCATCTCTCTCTTAATAATCGATCCCTTTTCTTTAATTTGCCCGATTACGCCTCTGGATGGTGTTCTGTTCGATTGGAGGCCACTCTTCTGGGGATGTTTATAATCTACGGCTTGGGGATCTATGAAATTACGAAGCCACACAAGAGCTTCGGGGATAAATTGGGACTCACTCTGCTCCACTGACCCAAGGCTACAGTATACATTGCATTTGTTCACCATCACTGCACAGCTCAACATCGTTTAGATGTAATGAACGGACATTCGGTGTCACCCAGATAAGGATGGGAAAGAATAATAGAAAGCTGCTACGTTCTTATAAGAATTACCACAAATATAGCACCAAAAACACACTAACAATATCACTAAGACCATCACATAAATTCCAAAATAAACATATTTTATTTGCTTTCTTCAAAGACACACACACACACACACACACACACACACACACTTTTATATTATTTTTTTTGTATACAAGCACACAAACATAACATCAGCCTACACTTTTTTACATAAACACAAGGATTTATGGTGCATTAAACCTCCTTTTAAACAGTCCCTGGTGGCTCTGGGTGTGGTCAAAATGCCATACTGTATAATTCTGATAAACACTGTATTTTACATAATATTCCACATACAGACAAACAACCACACACACACACCACACACTTATGGGCAATATAAAATCACCAATCAAACTAACACACATGTTTTTGGACTGTGAGAGAAAACCAGAATACTTGGAGTTAACCCACGCAAGCACATGCAAACTTTATACAGAAAGACCCCTGCTGGGGATACGAACCTGAGACCTTTTTACTGTGTGGCAACAGTGCTAGCCACTAAGCCACCACACTTTTACAACAATAGAAAAACTAACTAATGAGTATCCATTTGTCAAATATTCAGCTTCATGAACATTTAAGAAGTGGTTGAGATAAAATAACATTATTAATCTGCACATGACTGGTACTGAATCTTAGCTATCTTTAAGAATAATTTTTTATTTTTTTTATTTTTTTACTGTCCTTTGCACTAATTTATCATCTTGCATCTTTGCACCATCCATAACTATCTCTCGTTACACTTATATTTACTCTGTACTTATCTGTGTCATACAAAAACTCATATGTATATATCCATTATGTCATAGCTATAACTGTATTATACTATATACACCCTTATTTATAGATACCATATATTACATACCACTGCACCTTCTGTTCATTATTTACTCTTACCTCTGTAATTATAAACCTCATACCCTTATTTATTACACTGCTATTTATTGTAAATAGGCCACTTATGCACTTCTGGTTAGATGCTAACTGCATTTCATTGGCTCTGTACATGTACCTTGCACAATGACAGTAGAGTTGAAACTAATCTAATCCACTTGAAAAAAGTATTTATAACAATTATTTTACATTTAATAGACTTAATGCTTTTAAATGATGCCCTATTACTTTACTAATTTTTATTATTGCATAAAATTATGTACAAAAGCAATTAAACTAGTATTTATTTCAATTTATTTAATTTAAAATGAAACAATACAATCAAGGCTAGTTTTTAACAAGTTTAAAGACCACTACAAGGCCGTGCCCGAGCAAACACTGATGGGAGGTGAAAGTACCACCACCTGTTTAAAGCATGCACGTGAGCGCCTTGGTAAAAATAGGTAATTTTTTTTTACTCGCAAACATCCCATTGATGGGAAGGAAGAATGAAAACAAATAAACATTCGATGTCATAACTGCCTAGCGAGTTGGCCTGACAGGTGTTCTAGCATGAGTTAAATAAAGCGAAACATTCTGTAAACAGTGTTTTCCAGTACTCACAAACAGCCAATTGGTGGAAAAAACAACCAAAAAAAATCACATGCAGGTGCAACCACATTAGAATGGTGTCACCTTATTTAGAAACAGCCAATCAGGATGGGGCTAGTGAGTTTGATCAGTCAAAAACTTTTCCAATTTAATCAATTAAACCTAAAAGTTATTTATTCGACAACAACGTCTACATTTTAAGTATGTTTTAATTAATTGAATATGAAATCCTGCTTAAACATTTGGGCATAGCAGACCCCTTTCGGTGTGGCAGAAGGCTTATTGAATATAATTACACCAGCATAATGGCCACATATAATAACAGGATGTTGCTGAAGATAATGCTGGAACATGCTGGATCAGACAAGATAAAACTAGATGCATAAAAGCAGCTGGTTTTTAAATATAAAATGTGATTTAGATTGATGCATAATGCTTTGGTTACACAAGTAAAAAAAGGAAGTAGCAAGAAATTAAGTGAATACCGTGTGTGATTAATTTTATTTTAGCTCAATATGTCTGAATTTAATCACTAGGTACTGCTTTGCCATTTTGACAAAAATTATCTCAGTGCATTAGATGTGTCTGTGTCTGCACCACCGAGTGTAAAAGAGAGTTAAATGACCCACCCGAGCTGACAGTTTAGTGGAACATATAATACAGTTAATTGCTCTAATTCTGTATTTTCCAGTTAACAAACTTTTATTTGCTAATTACTATAGGTTGGTCACAATAATAGTGGGTCATGTGTGTTTCTGCTGTACTTAATAGGAAAAGCTGTTAAAATAAGTTATGTCTTCTTTGTTACTGTCTTTTACTCGTTAAAGAGATTTATTACTTACACTGTACCATAAACTGTTAAACTATGTAGTAAATAGAGAATATACAGCATAAAGGAAAGGGCTGTTCAAGAAAACCACAACATTTGAGTCTATAAAGAGCAGAAAAGCTCTGGTATATGATAAATAAAATGTATGGTAGTTGGTACAATAGATACTGTTATTAAAGCTATATTGGAGATGCTATTTTTACCAGCATACACAATTCTTTCTCCTGATGTCTTTAGCAGATGAACAAAGTTTGTGCAAAATACTTTTAAAGTGGGATAAACAAACACAGCTGAGTGCTGGGTCTGTATGCTCACATCTGGAGTGGTTTCAAATTGCCCTGCATCCTGCAACACACAAACACAGGGAGCTTTGTATATCTGGAAATCCTGCAGAGCGAGGTGTCTGGGGTTACGCTTTTGTTCATGTTTATTGTACTGCATCCAGTTCTATATGTGTTATAATGTTTACGCACATGAATGTGGACAGATTGAACCAGAGATTTTCAGCTTGACAATGTAGTATTTCAGGTCCTTTGTTCATTTTGTGTATGAATTCCAGAAAAAAGAATCAAAGCTGAGCATTTAATCATATCGAACGGTGGAGTTTACATCAAGTCCATAATAATTTGAAACAAAAGCCAATATCAACATAGAAGCTGATGCTATTTTGAATAAGATCATTGCCTCATTAGGAAAATTCAAAAACCGTTATGGAATTTAAAATAAGCCTTTTAATAATATTCTGCCTTTCTCCGACTCATAATCGGGTAAATAAAACAACATTTTATGATCTCGGCTTTTCTGCAGGGAGTCGGAGTTGTATTTGTGCATAAGCTTTAAAGCATGAAGTAATTTCCTGTAGCGTGTCCCCAATCAAACTGAAGCCGCTGAGAGATTAAACTGCTTTTACCAAAACCTGTTCACAATGTTCAACTGATTTAATCTGATGAGAATACTGAAACATTTTTTCCTAAAATCAAGATTCAACTAACTAAATTAAGAAAAGTAAATTAAGAGTTAAAAAACCCCCCCTTTTTTTGTTGAAAATGTTTTAAAATGGTATTCTTACTCGTTAGCTATGTTGCTCTTTTAGGATATTTGATCCTGACCCCTGAAAATATATCTGCATAATTATGATTTATTTATTTAAAAATACCCTAGACACACATTTAAAAAATTACGGTTACTAGTTATAAATCTTAAATTATCTACAGAATGTCAACCTAAATATTTTGAGACATATTAATAGCATGACTTAAAGTTTCAGACTTGGTAGTTTAGCTGCATTTTTTGGCCTTTTCCACCAGAAAGATCTGAGAAATAAACAGCTCCAGAACGACCACATCAAATTTGGTGATCTGTTTTCAGCTGGCCAGCATATAATATTAAAGAGAAGCAGCTGGTGCAGAATGAGCGACTTCTAATGTGTATGAAGAGCAGATGGGAGTGGGGAGGACTGTTTTTATATTTAGTCAAAAATGGTTTGCAAGAAAAGTGATATAAATTGTGTAAAACAGAGCGGGCAATGTTGGTGTTACAAGGCTGTATTCAGTCTTATTTATAAGACTGAAATGTAGTGAAGTTAGATGTTATTAATGCTGAGTAAAAAACAAAACTTTGTATTTGAAGCCATCGAAAATAACAACAGAAAAAATATTTTAAGACAAGAACGAGTATTAGTTTACATCTACACGAATCATGGATTTGTTCTATTCGACATTAACTGAATAATTACAACTGTAATAGTTTAGCTACTGAAGGTGTATGACCACTAGAACTTTATCCAAACCTAGAGGTGCTCCAATTGAAATATACACTTTATTTGTCACAAACAAAAAAAAAAACACAGTACAACATGCATTGATTTTTAATTGTTGGGCAAAGATAAGTAACATTTCAGCATTTTAGCATGATTATGACTAATTCAAAAAATACTTCACAAATGCATGGCAGAAATGACGGTTAATAAAATAAATCTTACATTTTGTATTAAATATCAATCTGTTTAATTCTCAAATGTAAAAAATATATATATAAATTGCAGGTTGCAGACTTAATAGTTTAGCTGCATTTTTTGGTCTGTTTCACCAGAAAGATGTGGGAAATAAACAGCTGTAAATCGATCACATCAAATTTGAAGATCTATTTTAAGCTGGTCAACATCTAACATTGAAAAGAAGCAGCTGGGTCTTCTAATGTGTTTGTAGGGCAGACATACTATATTTAGTAAAAAAAAATGTTTTGGAAGAAAAATGAATGTAAATGCATTAAACAATGTGGGAAATGTTGGTGTTCCACATGGCCATACTTTCACACATTGCCATATTTAGTCTTATTTAAATGTAGTGCTTTTATTAGGATATTAAATAGTTAGATATTATTAATAGCTACAGAGTGAAAGCACAAAGACCCTTTTTTAATCTTGGAAAACATTTTGGTTTAAACCTAAATAGCCAGATTTAGAATGATACCTGGATACTACATGGATCATGGATTTGTTCAGCTAATGACACACTGGCCATGACAACTTTTAGACCTTAGCTAAATTATTCCAATTGTGATATATTAGCTACTGGAAATGTATGAATACTAGAGATGATAGCTAGAAGTGCTTGAATTCAAATTCAAGTTTTATTTATCACATACAAAAAACACACAGTAAAACATGTAGTGAATTACTTTATAGTCCTGTACGTGCAAAAATAAGTAACATTTTAGCCCTGAAACATTTTAGCAATGCTAAAAATATTAACTGCAAATAGTGGAAAATTTCAACCCTCTCAATACAGCATCGCAAATAGAGAATGTGCCAGTTGTGGAAACACAAACATGTCACACGTGTGCATCTCTCACAGGGAGGAGGCTATGAGGGGAGTGAGTCTGAAATCAGAACAGCCTGTCAGTGAATGTGAGTAATTTCCCCAGGCCCTAATGTAAGCCAGAAATGAGGGCCTATCCTGAAGTGACCCTAAAACACACACACACACACACACACACACACACACACACTGAAATGCATGAGAATAAATGTTGGAACCCAATCAGGTGGACCACACTGGCAACTGAAAAATAGGATGTGGCTGATTTGCGGGATAATATGGGGCTATTCATGTCACAGAGACGCTCGGCTTAGCGACAGCATCTTAAATCATTCTGTGCTGAAACACACTTTCTTTTTTGAACATGACAGCTGGAAACAGTTTGCTCACAATCAATTCATAGATTCCTAGAGTTATTTTTTTTTTCTGTTTTATTTTATCCATGTCTCTTCAGTTTAGAAGGAAAGAGAAGCACATCAGACGTTACTCTGAGTCACACATTTTTTCCAAGTGCTCACATTGTAGGCGATTTCAACCAATTTGCATCCATGTACCATCTTGAAAATGTATGACAGCCTGAAAACAGCTGGAGATCACATGAACAGATATGTCATCCAGATTACTTTACAAGCAGCCATTAACGGTTGAAAAGTAACAATATCAAAGTCTTAAAGTATGTACCACTGAACCTTACCTATGGATTAAAACGAATCAGCATAGCTGCAAGGACTTACAAAGACAACCTACATCTGGGACATCTGTAATAAAATACCTCTATGTCAACTTTGTGTTAAAAACCCTCATATATGAGCAATATTAACTTAGATTTGCAACATGAATTTTCTAACCATGTCAGTTTTTTTTTAAAAAATCTTAAAGTGTGTAGTAAATGTGAAAACATATGTGATGCGATCTGGGAAACCTGTTGGATGTTGCGCTGGAAATTTCAGAAATATGGAAAAAAGGTTTTTGCCAAAATCGGATTTCGTGCTGAAAAATAGCAAATTATTGTGGCTATCTTAAGTTTAGGAACATGCCAGACAAAACTGTACAAATAATATGACTTTTACAAAGTAGAAGAACAAATATTACAGCTGATATTTCCCGTGTGGACGAGAATCATTCAGAATACTTGCACTGGCTTATGAGGTGTTGGTGTCTTGAAATGGTTACCAACAGAATCTATGTTTTCTTTATCTATGGATGCTTAAACTAGAAGAACTTACCACAAACAGCTGTAAAAAATATTAAGAAGAATCTAATCAGGCAAGGGGTTCAAATGTGAAACTGTGGGCTGCAAACAGACCAGCCAGTGCCAATGCAATATGAAAAGACAAACACACACTTTGCGAACAGTGACCACAGAACACCTTAAATGATGGTTTAATGGATATTGCAGAAGTCTGTGAAATAAACTACATGAAAATGATTTATGACAATAATAAAAAAACTGCCAGAGAAGCAGTGTACATCTGCTTCATCAATAACTCATTTTATTCACTTTTCTGCCACATTACACAATTGCACTTTAAATTCTCTTCCACAAAACTTAACTCTTTCCAGCAGCAAAGGCTTGAAAGGCTGCTGGGAGACAGGACTCACTCTATCTATCTATCTATCTATCTATCTATCTATCTATCTATCTATCTATCTATCTATCTATCTATCTATCTATCTATCTATCTATCTATCTATCTATCTATCTGTCTGTCTGTCTGTCTGTCTGTCTGTCTGTCTGTCTATCTATCTATCTATCTATCTATCTATCTATCTATCTATCTATCTATCTATCTATCTATCTATCTATCTATCTATCTATCTATCTATCTATCTATCTGTCTGTCTGTCTGTCTATCTGTCTATCTATCTGTCTATCTATCTGTCTATCTGTCTGTCTATCTGTCTATCTATCTGTCTATTGTCTGTCTGTCTGTCTGTCTGTCTATCTATCTATCTATCTATCTATCTATCTATCTATCTATCTATCTAAACTATCCTGAGGTCAGGGCTATGTGCAAAAACCTTGAGTGCTGGAATATTTAAGGCATTTATATTTATTTACCCTTATTTTTCCTGACAAAAAAAACTTCCCATAAAAACGCAAGATAAATGTAAGTTGCCATGAATAAGGGTGTCAAATGCCTTAAATATAAATGCCTTAAATGTTCCAGCTTGGGAATACCCTTGTGAACATTCATGCTTCATGTCATTTTTGTCTCTTGGATTCAAAGGACCTCCTTCCCTTGACCTGACTCTGTTAATAAAGACTTTAAAGAAAATGTATCTATTAGAATGTTGTTTATAGTCAATACTTTTTTAGTATTATTCAGTATGTAGCTTTTTCTCTGTCCTTTATACCCTGGGACTCCTCCTATGGCTCACTTCTCTCTTTATCCCATTTCTCCCCTTTTAATATCCATCTTTCTGTCTTTTACTTTCTGTTCTGCATTTCACTCTTTCTTTTTTTTATTCTCCAATCCTTCTCTTTCTACTCAACTTTTAGAATAATCTCTCGTCTTTTCTCTTTATCAGTAAAAGAGGACAGTGTGGCCTCAGGTTTGTTACCTGACCCCACAATAAGCTTCCTTCTACACAATAAGTGTGTAGAAGGAAGTTAGAGCTTAAATTCATTGATCGAGCTGAACAATTCAGACGGGTGCAGAACAGAGCTGGTTTCCTCTTTTATCCGACACTTCCCCTAAATCAGCAAACAATCCTCTAAATCAGCTGAGCCCAAACACAGGAAGGAAATGCTTTCTTCTCATCACGCTGAACCCCGCATGACTGTAAACGCTTTATGCTTTTAAGCTCAAAGAGTTGGACAGATGTTGCAGTGTTTTCACGGGCCTGCTAAATCAATTTGAACGGCATTTAATAGTGAATTTAACGCATACTGTCCAAGTAAATAGTAGTGGTAAGAGTGTGACAGTCCTACACTGTACCACACAGTGACAATGTAAATCACAATCCAGTAATATTAACATTAATTGTAATTTTTGTGAGTTTTATAGTTTTATGCTGCTTTGACTGCTAATTAGAGAAAATTATTTTATGCCAAAAATCAGTAGCACAAAAAGGATGCATAAGTTCCATAAGTATCCATAAGTTCCATTATTATGGGCACAGTAACACATTTACGTAATGACCATCAAACACTATAATCAATAAGTATTGGGACACTGGCTCGTTACATTTTTAAACATCCTATTACAAATGATGTCTTATTATTACTCCTATAAAAAGGGTTTACACTTTTAAAAAGGGTTTTCCTAGACTTCAATGCTACAACACACAACGATATTGTAAACAACTTTGTGCTTCCAACTTTTCGTCTACTTATTTAGGTGTGCTAGTATATTGTCCAAAATGTATAGACATATATTGTTTTTGACATGTTGAATCATGTTCATAAAACTACTCAAAAAAACAATGCCAGTGGGTGGATTGTCCATATTAAATTGCCCCTTTATGTTAATAAAGTGTGAATGTGTGTATGGTGCACCCTGCACTCTATTAAGTGAGCATTCCTGCTTCTTGCCCAGTTAATTCACCCCAGCAATGACCAGGATAAAGCAGATTGGAATAAATGAGCTCAACATTTCTACCAATTCTTTAACATTCATTAAATCTAGTAAATGTTAAAGAATGGGTTTGTTACTAAAACAAAATATATAAAGAGATTAATAACTATATAATATTATGCCAGGAGTGTCTGGTGTAAAAATATTTAAAAAGTAACTAAACTGCATTTTGCAGACGTCCTTATCCAGAGTGACATACATTTATTTTTGTATACAACTGAGCAATTAAGGGCTCAACAGTGGTAGCTTGGTGATGCTGGGAATCGAACCCAGATCTTCCAATTTCGCAGTCCAACATCTTAACCAATGTACTACAACTGATTAACCCAAAATGACTAAAAAAACATCCCTGATGAACGACTGGACACCACGACCTCATGACTGTCCTGTCCAGAAGACCCGCTTTGGATCATTAAGAGCCAAAAGATGAATTACATTTAAGGTTAAACAGGATAAATAACCCAATACACAGTTACTTTACACCGAGCAAAGAAACTAAGAATTAAGAAGTGGTTTTCGACTACAAATTATTTAAGATATCCTACTGAAACTCTGCCTACCTCTGATGTAGTTACATTTAGTTTCGTCCAAAAGACTGGAGGAAGACACTCCCATGGTGAAGACCGCTTTCTCTGTGTCCGTTACTCCCGTTAACAGTTCAGTCAGTAACTCCGCACTTAAGAACACCGCACGTTTTTACTGTCAAGAGAAGCGACCGCCGCTGACGCATAAAGCACCGACGAGTCGGATATTCACAAGTGACTCTATTGAACGAATCGATTCCCCCAGAACTTTGTTAGCTGTGTTGACTCACTTTTCTGAAACTTTACAAACTTTTCAACCTGTAGCGCCGCCTGTTCACCTTTTTCAGCAATAACCCCACACCGAACGCTGAGTTTTATTATTTATTTATTTATTTACGCAATCAACTTTGTGACATATTAAAACAGCTGTACTAAAAGCAAACGCCATAGTAGCAGTAGTAAAAAGAGAATCGCCATTATGTTCGTATAAGTATTACATAAATATTAAATACGTATATTTATTTATATTTTGTGCACGAAAAATGTTACCAGTCCTACAGTAAATGCAAATTTGATTTTATAATGTAGATAATTATACCATACAATTAAAAAACTGCATTTCATTTATAAATAATTAGTTCTAATATGGAGAATAATTTTTATTTCTATACTGACGGGTTTTCCTGTCTTTTTGTTGTTGTTTGCTTTTAGTTGTCCAAAACTTTTCCTATTTTTGTATATGTTTTAAATTATATATTATGTTATTCACATATACTTCAAAATTATTAAGCTTGTTTATAAACAAACTTATTTATTTCTAAGCAACAGTCCCGTTATTCCTACATTTGCTGTCCTACATTTCCCACTATCCTTTTCGTTGTCGTCACAAAATCCGCCATATTGAGCTTTTCAGAACGCGCTGGCGAACGAAGCAGTATCCACAACACAGAAACGGGTAAATGTGTAAACAAGCTCTATTTAACTATATTGACACGCTCTTTAGTGGTTATAAAACTGTTATCCTAACCAGACAGTGCATTGGAACGTTTATTGGGTAATAGTGATTGAAACTAGCTAGCAAAATCACGATTATGTTGCTAATTAAAGCTACATGCTTAGCTGCATTAGCCAGTTGGCTCGTCACCGTCGTACCTTAACTGCGATTTTACTTGACAGCGCGAGAAAAAACGTTAACACATCAGTGTTTTCACTATAATCTATATCGTTTGTTTTATTTTATTTTTAGTTTATGGTCGATTGTCAACGTTTATTAGTTATGTTTATCTGCTTTATTTGGACCGATCTACGTCGTCGCTAACACAAAGAGTTAGGAAGCTAATATTAGCTATAGACAGCCTTTTTTCTGTGTCTCCTTAGTAATACAGATTACATTGTAAACATTCTTCTTCATCACTTCAGAATATACCAGAGTTAGAATTTTATGATATTTTAATCGCTTTACAAATGAAAGTAGCCTCTTAAATGTGTCGTAGAGGAGGAACCCGGGGGTAGATAGTGTAGTGGGAAACACTGGCATTTCTAATTAAAATGGTATTTTGGTATTTTACTTGTTAACTAGTCAACTAATACGTAAATCTTCCTAAAGCAATAAGTTCTGTTAGCTAATTTCCATGAGTAACACTGCAGGCACTGTAAGGACTTGACAGGTTTCCACAAAGAATGTCAATATGGCCTTTCTATGTGGGTCTGATTATTAAGTCTGACCACAGTCCAGGAAAACATCTCGAATAAGACGTTTCATTGTACTAATGAGTGTTTTTTTTCCCCCTTTGCTTGCGTTTCAGAGAGGTGATTGGGCTCTACTTCAGTCTTGAACGATGACTCAGACAGTGCAGACGAACGGAGTGCAACTTCTCAGCAAGACTTGGGAGCTCAGCCTGTATGAGTTACAGAGAACGCCACAGGTAAGAGTCGGGGTGCTAAAACTTTATTAAAAATCGACGAATAACATAGTACACATGAGGTACTATGGCTTATGCAGTACTGCTGGGTTCTTGATCTTTTAGACATTTCGTTTTTCAGAATAAAAGTTTGGGATCTGCCACTGTAAAAGATTTGGATCTCAATTTTGACTTCTGTAAGACATGCAAATTTTTACACGAATCCTACCAAATATATACACAGTTACTGGCTTACATATATGCAAAAGATTCTTAAATAATATTCTAATGATACTTTCATTAATTACAGACTATGAAACCGGAAATATACCCAACATTGTAGTAATCTAATGATCATTGTTACCATAAACAGTACCGTCATTATTTGCTAAAGTTTTTACTCGGTCATCCGTGTGTTAATCTCTGTGGCTGATGTTCTTCAACAGGAGGCCATTACAGATGGTCTGGAGATCGCAGTGTCCCCTCGTAGCCTACACAGTGAACTGATGTGCCCTATCTGCCTGGACATGCTAAAAAACACCATGACCACCAAGGAGTGCCTGCATCGCTTTTGCGCAGACTGCATTATTACAGCACTTCGATCCGGGTCAGTAACACACAAAACAACACTCTACTTGCTGCTCTCTACGTTGTTGCCTTTGTCACCACAAACCCCTATGCTCACATCCATAATCCAAGTGTATTTAGGCTTAGTGGTGTAGACTAAAAAGATGCACTTATTAAATAATGTTAATCATAAATATAACAAAACTCTATGAATAGGTCAGTGAAAATAAGCTGTAAAGTAGCCACAGACACAGCAGTGTGTACAGTGGTAAGTCCCCCAATTGCTTGTATAAAGTTGTATAAAAGAGATAAATGTAAGTTGCTCTGCCAAATGCTGTAAATGTACAGTATAGTACACTGGATGTGTTATAAACAGTCTTTTACCTTCTCATGAGGTATTACATGCATTCAGATGTAGTCATGACAAAGAAAAACACAGTTAAAAGCATATAAATGGTCAGGTTAAACCCCGTATGAACTATAAATCAGAAAGCGGGTGAGAAATATAGAGCTATAGTTTTTGACTGTACCTAATTTGCCTGTTATGCTTACTGAAAAAGACACGGCCCAGGATACATGTTCAAAGATTTCGATTTTAGTAACAGTCGACGTGCCATATGAAGAACCCATTGTCTTTGTTTGTGCAGAAATAAAGAGTGTCCGACATGCAGGAAGAAACTGGTGTCAAAGCGCTCACTCCGTCCTGATCCCAACTTTGACGCTCTGATCAGCAAAATCTACCCGAGCAGAGACGAGTACGAGGCACACCAGGAGCGGGTTCTGGCTCGCATTAGCAAACACAACAACCAGCAGGCTCTGAGCCACAGCATCGAGGAGGGCCTCAAGATTCAGGCTCTGAACAGGTCACCAAAGATTCCATTAGTATACATGTGCTACCATCTGGAGTTTTGGTTCAGCTGTAAAGATTAGGCTTTTTCTCCACTTTTCACTTTTGATATTTACTCTTTATAGGTGGAACTTTAATGAGGTTTTTTCCAGTGTGTTTTATTATTCTAACACATAAAATAACCCATTACATCCTGCATTATTTTCTTAGTTTTTAAGGTTTATTGTATTTTCTGTATGTTCTTTTATTTGTATAGACTTGTTTTCGTTTTCATTTTTTCCTTTACGTAAAACTGTTCAACTGTGGGTTTTTTTGGGGGGAGGAGGAGGAGGAGGAGGAAGAAGAGAAACAAAATGCGTCAGTTTCACTGTGATTCAGGCTACATAAGGTCACACATTTCACTCGCCGCCCTGCTTTGGTAATAGTGCCAGGAAAATGCAAATTAAGTCCAGCTTACAGACAGTCCTGCTGAGCAAAAAGGAACTGCCTGAAACAAATATCAGTTTTGCAAAGACTCAAAAATTATTCATTTTGTATAAACATGTTTATGTACACAATTTTGATTTTAGTTATTTTAAGCTTAATCATTCTAATTAATCTTAACAGTCAACCTAAGATATAAAGGCAAAAAAATCAATACAAGTAAACCAGGCAGTAACGCCAATTAGGGTTGTTAGACATCATTTAATATTAATAGTTGGGACAAACGAGTGTTATTTCATCTTGAAATATACAAACCATTTGCAGTGAAACATCCAATTAGAAATCTTAAAAATATGACGGCAGTTTTGATTTGCCTAATTGTGCCTGATGGAATAATTGTCTAATAACAATAATATAAAAAGAGTAATTATTTTCCTATGGCATTTTCTATCATCTAATACATTTTTTTATGGTCCTTTTGTCAATTCAGACTGCAGAGAGGAAAAAAGCACCAGATTGAGAACGGCAGCGGGGCAGAAGACAATGGCGACAGTTCGCACTGCAGTAACGCCTCCGTCCACAGTAACCAGGAGGCAGGGCCAAGCATTAAACGAACCAAGACCTCGGATGACTCGGGCCTTGACATGGACAACACCACAGAGAATGGAGGAGGGGACACAGCTCTGGATGGAGCCAGTGAAATTGAGCTTGTCTTTAGGCCTCATCCTACCCTTATGGAAAAGGAGGATGCTGCTCAAACCAGGTGACTGAACACTAAAAATAGTTTATTTAGTGCTAATTGGGTTTTAGATTTCTATATTTACTGTAAAATAAACTGTACAAACAAATTTTTTATTAAACTGGATTAAATCTATATGACGTAACATATATTTATATAGATAAACCTGATTCTGCAGGACAATGCACCTGTGCACAATGCCAGGTCTGTAAAGATTCAAATGCTTTCTGGGTAAATTGGAAAGGTCTTCTATCCTAACATCTGACTCTGGTTTCATTAAAGGTTTATTGCTGAATGAACACACATCAGGTGGAAAGGTTTACCCAAAGATAAACTGTTATTAAAACAGCACAAGGAGGATTTACTGAGTGCACAAATAGGTGTAATAGCCAAAAGTCAACATACTTTTAACCATAAATAGTAACAGTGCCAGCCCAAGCCTTCAGGAGGCCTCAGCAGAATTGCTTACCTCATACCAGGATTAGGGACACCACAACAATACAATTTTTAAGTGTATAAGAAGCAAAGCCCACAGTAGTCCTCAGGATAACTTATGTTTACATTAACATTTACGGCATTTGGCAAAAGCCCTTTTTCAGAGCAACTTAGATTTATCTCTTTTACACACCTGAGCAATTGAGGGTAAAGAGCCTTGCTCAGGGGCCCAGCAATTGCAGCTTGGTGGTGCGGGGAATTGAACCCTGACCTTCCAATTAGCAGTTAAACACCTTAACTCAGATGGACAACACTGCGCTACCGTTTTTCCATTTATGGCATACTCAATGTGGTGTACTGAAAATTAAATAAATAAACCAGCAGACAATAAAGACTAGTTTACTTTACATTAGATATATTTCTGTTGTTTTTCATTTCTTGGTTTTCCACTTTTTTTCTTTCTCTGTACCAGAAAGAGATGTCTTTTTCTGGGACATTAATGAGAGTTTTGCTGCACACTCTGGTTGTGCCTGTATCCTGGTACCCTGTTAACTTACATATTACATATTGCACTGTTTTTTCCATTTTATATTGCTTTTTTGTTTAATTACCATTGTCTTTTGACATAATGCAGGGGTGTCTAAACTCGGTTCTGGAGGGTCGGTGTCCTGCAGAGTTTAGCTTCAAGCCCTAATCAAACACATCTGAACCAACTAATCAAGCTCTTGCTAGGTATACTTGAAACTTGAAACAGGTAGGTGTGTTGAGGCAAGTTGGAGCTAAACTCTGCAGGACACAGACCCTCCAGGCCTGAGTTTAGACACCCGTGAAATTATTTATCAAAAAATCTCTAAATTCTACTTTTAGGGACCCCTGATGGCCAAGAGCAGCTGTTTAGTTTCTTTATGCCTTGTACCAGTTTTGAAGTGTACATTAGTCACACTTACCTATTAGACATGTCAAATTGTAATGTCTAAGATTATTTAATAACAGTCTTTTTGTGTGTAATTAGGTACATTAAGACTTCGGGCAACGCGACAGTCGATCACCTTTCAAAATATCTGGCTGTGAGACTCGCTTTGGAAGAACTGCGCAAGAACGGAGAGGCCAGTCCTATCAACGTGGAGGCTGCCAGCGAGAAACAGTACACCATCTACATTCCCACAGCCAACAATCAGTTCACAGTGAGTAATTTAACATCACACACAGTTTAAAAACAATCGCAAGGTTTTGTTGCAGGATGTGTTGCAGGAACTGATCCACTTTAAGTATGTCATGTGTTTCCCTGTCACAGGTCCTCAATGGTTCCTTTTCCCTGGAGTTGGTGAGTGAGAAATACTGGAAGGTCAACAAACCCATGGAGCTCTACTTTGCGCCGACAAAGGAGCACAAATGAATCTAGCAGTTTTCAAGGCTAGGATGGACTGTTGGGTGTTCTTTTGTTCTCTCTCTCTTTCTCTTTTGTTTCCTTTCTCTCTTTTCTTTCTTCAGTCAAGGAGCCATTGCTCCTTAACAACTGTGGCTGCTTTTTTTTAAATTGTATTTTGTAGGATATTGGGCCCATGGGATTAAAGATACTGGGGGAGAAGAGACTTTGAAAGACATACCGGACTTTGATACACTTTTTCGTTTTTCCCCTTTAAGATGATATGGTCGGCTTAGTGTTCCATTTATGTACAGGAGTCTGATGCTGCCTTCACTAAGGTTTATATCTAATAATACAATCAGCTCACCATGTAAACGTGTGTTTTCTTAGTGATTTTTGGCTAGGGGAAATAATGAACCATCCACTGTCTATAGCAGCCAATGACGATACACTCTAGTTTTTAGTAGTAACTGGTGAGGTCTCCCAAGTTGTGAGATCATAAGTGCATTTTAATGACCTATCGCTTCTCTTATAAGCATTTACAAAAGCGGTTTTGCCTTTTGTGCCACTGTGTTGGGGTTGATATGACGACTTGGTCCGGTCTGCACTGTCCATGGCCACATCACACACATAAAAGATATAATACTACTGTATATTTTCAGCTGGCTATATTAACTTTTGTCTTTGTACATATGACATTACTTCAGAATGAGGCATCTTGGAAACCATCAAATCGCAATATACGACGGGTGTCAAAAAGTTTCAAGACACGCCAACAGATGGCGTCACAAGCCTGCGGACTGCGCATGCGGTAACAGAGAGCACTGTTGTGTTGCCACCTGTTGGTGTGTCTCATCTTTCTGATACCCCTTTTTATCTGTAGCTGTCAGTCATACACCAAAACCGAGCAGAGGTTTGATCTAGGTGTATTGAATCATAAAAGAATCACCACTCATGACAAACTTTTTAGAGCATGAAGTTTTTTATTTTTAGTTTGGAGACCATTTGCATAACTATAAGTTCATGTTAATGTTTTGGGTACAAGATGTATAACACATTTGTTTGGAAAATAAAAAAAACAGTATGCAAGCGCTTCAGTAAGTCTTTTTGTCATGGAGACTTGATTTTGGTTATTCAAGTCAGATATTTATTGTTTGTCAAAACCATTATGAACTTCATTATGTTAGTCACCTCTTAATTATGACCGCTGTTAGTTAGTTTCTTCTTATAAAATGAATCAGTGAAAAAAAGCTTACTGTATTAGAGTTGAAAAGCTGATGCAAGCAATTCAATTCAATTCAAGCCCAAAACCGGTTCATCTGTGTGTTTCAGTGTTTGGAGTTTGATTGTAGAAATAGTGTTTACACATAGTTTCCCCATAATTGTGATATTGAATCATGTGTCAGAGCTTGTTTACGGGCTGTGATGGAAAAAGAAGAAAATGTGAGCTTAATGATGAATGATTTTAGGGCAAATCACTTAAAACCAAAACATGTTTAAGAAACACACAGTAATATGAAGGGTTGGGACGTGACGCATCAATGCAACATCATAAACATTAATTGTGTAGCAGCCAATGCTGTTTTTTTACTGACCGCATTAATAAAAACTGGCTGTATCAAACACACAGTAAGGGTGGAGTAGAGGTGGGGCTGGAACAGCAAAAATTACTTTAGGAGTGCTTATCAGGAACACAGTGTGCTGGATCTACCCCAGGAAAGTTGCTACCTAATGTAAAAAAACGGAGCTTCTGTGTAAGGAGTAAAAAAAAAAAAAAACATGCTTTCTGATACTTAGATCCAATCGTGTCCAATCCCATGAGGTTTTGTGTTAAACTCGTGTCTTCACTCGTGCCAGCAGCCTGTTCAAAGCTGGCTTTTTCCCACAGCTGCCTGCTGTGTCCCAACTTCAACATAAAAGACCAGACTTTATTTATGAGTCATTGACATTTTATTCAAACACAGTCCTGTTTTTCATTTAGACTTTAACACATTCAAATCGTTAATTGTGGCTAAACTTAGAGATGAACTTTGCGATGTAATTCCCCTGTGCAGTCGTGGGTAAAGAAGCTGGGAACAATCACCTTAGAGTTACTGGAGACTTCGATTTGTTTAGTGCTGATCACAAACTGGTTACAAATAAAGGTTAAACGTTGCTGTTTAATAGCACTTAAAACTTACATCTTACCCTTTCTGCAAATCACCATCCAAACCTTTACCTCCTGAACGAATGGACAGACTAGACAACTAGGGACCTTGTGTCATTCACCAGTGAGGGAAAATTTAATAACTATTAAGATACCAAACTTTACTTTGGTAGTTGTCTCCAGATTTTCGCTGTTTTGATCCAGCCTTTTTCCCAGTTCTCCACATTTAAACACTGTCTTGTTTTGGGTGGCTAATTTTACAAGGCCACTTGACGTATGTTGGTAAGGAAGGTCAGGTTGTTCCTGCCATTCTCGCCCTGTCTGCTTAAACGCATGCGAACAGGCTAATAACTTATCCTGTATCCCAACATAATACATATGTTGACAGGAAAATAGGAAAGCTTAGTATATTTTTTCGGACCACAAAATACTGTAAATAAATACACATAAACACACTTTGAGCACTTTTGATTCTCCTCTGAATCATTTAGATGTTGATTTTTAAAGTTCAGACAACCCGTAAATGTGCTTTCTTGAGCAGATGGACCTTGCAGGCGCTGCAGGATTTCAGTCATTTATGGCGTAGTGAGGTACCGATTGTTTTCTTGGTGACTTTGGGCCCATCTGCTTTAAAATCCTCCCGTGTAGTTCTGGGCTGATTCCTTCCTAAGTCATTATTGAAACTCCACAAGATGAGATTTTACATGGAGCCCCAGACAAAAGATGATGTTGTGTGTTATTTTGTGTTCCTTTAAATTGTGAATAATCGCACCAACTGTTGTCACCTTCTCAACAAGATGCTTGGCGATGGTCTTGTAGCCCATTCCAGCCTTGTCTAGGTCTACAATCTTGTCCCTGACATTTTTGGACAGCTCTTTGGTCTTGGTCATGGTGGAGAGTTTGGAATCTGATTGATTGCTTTGTGGACAGGTGTCTTTTCTACAGTTAACAAGCTAAAATTAGGAGCAGTCCCTTTTAAGAAAGACCCTTAAAGTGAGTGCTTCTAATTTCAGCTCCTAACCTGTATAAAAAAAACACCTGGGATCAAATACTAATTTTGTTCATTAAAATGCGAATCAATTTATAACTTTTTTTAATGCACTTTTTGTTGTTATTCTGTCCTTCACTGTTACTAATAAAATAATTGACTGTGTGGGCTTATTAGCAGGGGATTAAATAATATTTCTCTTTACTGTAAATATTTCATTATGACATGCAGCAAAATCTATTATGAGAAAAAAATCACTCCAGACTCAATTTTCAATGAATAAAATTTTTATTGCTTCCAATTTTTTCCAAACACTTCATATAAAAGGAATCATTAATAAGGCAGCTGGTAAACTGGTATATTGTACTCGCACTTGATCGAATAAGTGATTTGCAAAAATTAATATTCTCAAACATGGTTATGTCAGCCTATTCATCACATATGGCATCTCAGATGGACTACATTAAGGCTACACTAAAAGCATTCCCTGGACACCGAATACACACTTCAGCTGGGAATGTTTAGCTCCAATAATATAGTGCATTACTCAGTGGAACACAAGCACAAACAAATGTACATCCTCACCAGGTATATGTGAGCGTTTAGTCTCTCAGAAATCAGCTACTAAATCCGGACGTCTTTACATGTGATCAAGATATACAAAAAGATGGTCCAGTACAGTACAGTACAGTACACAGTGGGTCTTTGGCTTGTCCTGTCCTTGATAAAAAGCTGATCTAAATTCATTATCTGTTCGGAACAAGCTAACGGTAATCAAATAAAGCCAAAATGCTTAGTTATAACTTAGGGTGATACTGCAAGAAAACAGTATAATGGTTACAAACTCATTTGATATGTAGAACTTGGGCCTTTAAATGGTAAGTTGCTTAATTACTATGCTCAATATTCATATTAAATAAGCAATGTTGCCAGGCAACGGGGCAATGCGACCGCCTTAGTCTTTGTTCGAACAAATTAAAGTCGCAGCGACTGCAAACAAGTCAATCACGAATACCACCGATTTTCTTAAATGTCATATTTGTTCAGACTTCCTAAATAGAACTATAATTACATGTATTAACACAATCAAGCTCTAAGTCACCCTCCACAGGTTCTACCATACCATTCGCCAATTTTGTATTACATCACAGAACCGTGAAAGACGCAGGACTGTTTGTATGGACGATTTTTGTTAGCATGACCAAATGACCAGTTGAATTAAGTTCAGTAATTACTAAAAGTGTGACATTTGCCACTTTTACCATCTATTAGTATTTTTTTTTTTAATGTTTAAACAAAAACGTTGTACTATACATTAGGATTTTCACATCTGGATACACAGCGATGCTTATCGGTACTACATACCTCTGTGTACCTATTTTTCTAACAATATACCGTCCTACCACTAGTTTTACCCAAACACAAGAATCTTTATTTTAGTTAAAACATTTGCAAACTTACAAAATACAGGTGTAAATGGCAGCTGGGTAGAATTTTACAGATATAAAAATCAGGAGTTTTTCAATAGATGGTCACAGAATCTACATGGATGCATTTTTTACTCCAACAGGACTTACAATCAGGAAGTTATGCTAAGCATTGAGGCTATAGGATGTTGTACCGTAATGTAGATTTAAAATCATAGGAGACACATAATAGTGCCAAAGCACCAGATTTAGACCCTGCAGATTTCATAAGAACACCTACGCTTTATCCGCCCCTGTGTGAGCTGATAGCATTATATCGCTGTTTGATGAGAGAATGTACTATATTTTATCTTACATAAAACACATTTTAACAGTCAGTATATAGAAGTATACTCCATAATGAACACTAAATTCCTTTAAAGAGCTATTTTAACAGTTCCTTGGTGTATCAGAGGTGAGCAGACAGAGCTAGAGGAACATCTGCTTTTGTAAACATGTGAAGAACAGAGGTCAGATCTGCAAATCCGCTTAATAGGAATGCTGCTGCTTAGGTGATATACAGATCTGAGCTGCGGTGCTTCGCCGTGTCTGGACGAAACCTACAACTGAAGTGATCTGATGAGTGTAGAAAAATCACCAAGAAAAAGAATGTGTGTGTGTGTGTGTGTAAAAGAAAGAAAGATAAAGAGATAGAGATAAAGAGGCAGTCGTCCTCCACAGTGTAATGATGAGCCTGGTGCTGAGGTTGTGCCAGCCAGACCCTGTGCCAGCGCTGCCAAGGCATCCTAATGGATAGAGTTACACTGTTTTTCTAGCTGTGAGAACTCGCACGATGGAGCCCACACCACCTACAGAAAGTGCCTAAAAACACACACACATTTACATATTTTGAGACAAGCTTTTCATAAGACACTGCAGAAATGAGTAAAGAACGGTTCATATCAAAAGAACTTTTATACTGCATGAAGTTGTGCTTTTAGTAAGCGAAATGTCTTCCACAGACAAAGTTTTACAGTAATATTCATTAACAGTCGAACCATATTAGTAATTAAAAGTTTGCCCCCAATAAAATGTGTCCTTAATTGTTTTTTTTAGACAATTTTACAGAACCCAAAGTTCTCAGTGATAAAGGAAGCGAGTTTCAGAGCTTTGGAACCATGACACAAAAAGCACCTTTGTCACCTTGTGTTTTAACACATATTCTAGAAGTAATGACAAGGTCTAGGCTACTATACCTCAAAGACCAGCCAGAACATGTAATAAATCTTGGATTAAGGCAGGTGCTTGACTATATAAATAATAAACAAAATTTTAAAATGCACCCTGGAACCAATGACAAGCCAATAAAAGGCTTTAGGCACAGGAGTAGCGTAAGACCTCTTACTGGTCCTAGTCAGAAGCCTTGCAGCTGCATACTGACAACTTTTAATTAATCCACGATAAACTTGTTCAGACAAGTGTGCAGAAAATTGCGATAGCCCAACCGTACAGAGAGAAAGGCATGAACGAGCATCTCCATCTAGTTTTTTTAATCTTATCTTGGCAATGTTCATGAGTTGGAAAAATCATGAACAACTTATAGAATTACCTAATCTTAGGTGTAATGTTACCAGGGGTTAATAATAATCACCTTAGTTTTATCAATATGTAGTCAGGGCTGGGCTGATAAGCGACGTCATATCAAATCAGGATAAACTTAAAGTCGATAGCGATGATAAGCTCTGGATATTTTTACTCTGAATGTAGCCAAATATACATTCACAAAACTAATATGCCCTTGATTTTTTTTTAATATAGTGCAGCCCTTTATGATACTATATTAAAACTACTAAAAATGTTGACAAGAAGAAGGATTTACAAACTAAACAGCAAAGGGCCAAGCACAGACCCTTGTGGCACACCACAGGGAAAAGGAGCAGATTCTGACATGTACGATCGTACAGACAAAAAAAAACCCAAACTTTTCCTGTCCGAAAGATAGAACCAATTCAAAGCTGACCCCGGAAACGCCCACTAGACAATACAGTCTATAAATCAATGTGCAGTGATGAACAGTGTCAAACGCTGCACTGACATCTAGCAAAACCAGCAGAAAATATTTACCAGCCATTAAAATGACATTTGAGACACTGAAGAGAGAAGTTTTAGTTAAATGTGTTTTGTCCAGACATTAAGATTTATTTATTTCTATTTTAACCGAGGATTTAATACACATCAGCTCGATAACATACACACAATCTTTAACACACATATACACCCTATAATAGCATGATATACAACAGAATTCAGCTAGCGACCTTGAGGGGACAACATTTTGCATGCAACTGTAACTAAAAACATTAACAAACTTTGCTTTATCCACATTGTAATGCGCGCGCACACACACACACACACACACACACACGGTACCTTTTCATGCCACTGTAGAAGCACTGCACTGCTGTTCTCTGAGGGACGTTCAAATCCTTTATAGATGTACTTCATAAGCAGATCCACTTTAGGTTTATCCAGAGACTGCACCGCTTTCTCAATATCACTGGTCTTATAGGCGGTGAGAACTTTTAGTACCAGACCCTCAGCCCGGTCCTAAATACACACACACACACACACACACATAAGAGAAAAACATCAGGTGTAAACATACCTATAACAAAAACAGTAAACCTTGGTTAGTGCCGTGACCATCAAATGGTCTATATCTATACGTCCAGACAGGTAGGCCCATACCGGGGGGGTTTATTTTACATTAATTACAGAGGGGGTAAAATGAAAGGGCAATCACTTTCTTGAGTTGAGAAAAAGCTAATTGAAAAAGTGGCATCATCACACATTGTTTTCGATGTATTTCTCATTTATTCAGCTATAATAATGTATTTTGTTTCTAGTGTTTTTAGTTTTCGATGGTAAGAGCCTACATTTAGGTCAAACCCAAAGGAATTGGAACTTTTTAAAGATATTTTTGGGGCATTTTTTGCCTTTATTAATAGGACAGGCAGATAAAATAGTGGGAAAAAAAGGGAGAGATGGGACTGGAAAGGACTCCAGCCGGAATGGAACCAGGGTCGCCGGAGTGCAACTGGGTGCCGGAGCCTTAACCCACCACACCGGCCCGAATTGAAATGTTATATTAAACAAATAGTAAGAGTGACTTCGGTTAGTCTCTGCTAAAAAAGTCTTAACTCTGTACTATTTTTGAAGACACACTGCATTTAACAAAGTTAAACTGTTTTTGCTCCAATAAGACACTAAATGCTTATTTCAAACTGTACCTACTGTTATGAAAATGTGGGCAGTATTTATAAACTAAAATTCACTCTAAGGAGAAGAAATCCATCGCTGTATATTAAAATCACTGTCAGTTCTGATGCTTTTCACCTTGACGATCTGGTTCTTGGTGTTGATTGGTGGATTCTTTAGTGCGGCTTGCAGAGCACCCATCATGTTTCCTGTGCAGGAGGTTAAGGGAAAAATAACTACTTACAGCATCAACACAATAAACAACTTATTAGAAGAACAAAAGAGGAAGAAGAAGAAAAAATAAAGAAGTTATAATTTGTATTATCATACAGATTTGTTATACTTTTCTTAGCCTGTTTTGACCTGTAATTTTCACTTTCCATGTTTCTGATTTTGGAAATGATTATTATGCGGCCAAATAAACATTTAACTCTATATTTATAATAAAGCTCCAATTTTCCCTCTCCTAACCAAATACAGTTTATTGTTTTTTAGTTTTTCCCTAATGTACCAAACATGTTATAAAGGTTGCTTATAAAACATTATAACTGTTAATATTAACAATCGTGCAATCATACAAACAAGTCCACGAACATTAAGACCTCAGCAGCAGCATCGATTTGAGGTCGGGTCCCAAATACATCCTCTTTAAACTATATAGTACACATACAGGCATTAGCGCGCTTTTATGACGTCACAAAATAGGGGTCCTATGTAGGGAGTGAAATGCGGTTTGATATACACCCGGCGTAAACCGGCGCTAACCACACCCATTACAATTATTTCCTCAATATCACACAGCGCTGTAACTTTAATACAACTAGCAAGGCATGAGATACTAATTAAAAACGACTTCTATGCTAATATAATAAAATGCAAGTTTAAATATTTATTATAAAAGCAAAAAAAGGATATTGTCTGATGAGGGAATCGACCTCGGCCTCGTCTGGACCCAGTTGATTCTCTCCGCCTTTTTCTTCTTCGTCCACAAACTTGTTTTCGTCATATTCGTCCACGTCAACCTTCCTAAAGCGGTCGGATACTGTGTTCTTTGACATGTTTAGATGCCTTGTGAAGTTTTTATATTATAGAAAAAGAAAGAGTGGCTAAAGCTCCTGGTACTTCAGGAAGCAAGTAAACCGTCCGCAACCACTTCCGCATAAAGCGCCCTCAAGCGGTACAGAACTACCGGTATCCATTTCCAAATTAGACCACAAGGTGGCAATGTTGGACTTTTTATTTAAAAAAATTCATCCGTCAAGCCTTTTCCTGGAAGTTAGCACATTTTTACCACACAAATATCTTGTATGGAACAATTACGTTTAATAAAATCACTGTGAGAGTAAAACCTCATAATAAAGTAAACTGAAAATAAAAAATAAAGTTGTCTTTTATAACAAACAGGATTAAGTTATCTTACTAGATAAATGCTACTACTACTTATAATAATAATAATAATAATAATAATAATAATAAATATAGACAATGGCTTTTAGCATTTTTGAGAGGTGATTACTCGTTTGGTACTGCCAACCTGCTGTTAGTTTTGGCAAAGTAAACTGCACTTTATTACAAGAAAACCCCCTTAATTTTACAGTAAAAACACCTTTTGAGTTTCAATCCAAGACACAAAGACAGTCCAACTCAAATACTTAAATGTTTTTATACTTTTTTTTTTTTTTTGCAGCTTAATTCCATGTTTTTGGCATGGGAATGTTTTTAAAGTCTTTTATACGAAGTGATACACTCAATTTAATAAATCTTTCTCTCAAAAACACCAAAAGGCTTTTTATACATATGTATTGCCTCTATTCCCCCCTAGTGAGTATATCTGTTTAACAGTTTATGCATGTTTATTTAGTATATTTCTACACCGCCTACACAATCCACAATTCCGAATGTCATACCGGCCTTGCATTATATATGAATCTCCTTTCTTTTTAAATATATATATATATATATATATATATATATATATATATATATATATATATATATATATATATATATATATATATTTGTCATACTCAACAAATTTCCTGTGTGTGTGAGCGGACCTGATTGTAAAACCTCAATAGAAAAGCAATCATAGCCTAACATACTTCCAGAAACCAACATCCTGTTAAAATCATGACCCAGCTCTATGTCCCAGCTCAAATGTTTGTATAAGACTCAAGTAACCAGACCCTCGTACCGATAGCAAAAATAATAACTGAGCTACATAGCAAGTTTTTTATTTGCTAAAACTGATGGACATGTTCATAGTCCAACCAAAGTAACTTTCAAAATCCTCAAATTGTTTTCAGTTTTGTGTGCTATATGCATCAAGCCTTCAGTTATGGTTTGTGGATGTGATGTCTGAGGCTGAAAATATGTTTGCTTTGGCCATACTGTAGTTTTTTCCCACTCTTCTAGGGGTCGAAACATGTTTGATTCGGCAACGGGTTTCACCTTCCTTACTCTTCCTTTTTATCTGGGTTGGAAACTGGTGTTAGGAAGGTTGAGAGTTTGGTTTAATTTCTAGAAGCTGTTCTATTTTAGTCATATTAAAATGTCAGAAACAACATATTTACATGATATAAATGAAATGTAACAATAAAAAATAAATTGGATAGATCTCAAACCAGCATACAGGAAAGATTCATCGTTTAATGATCCTCTATGAGGTAAATGATCTGTGAACGTAAGAGGGGAAGTGGTAGCGCAGTGGTTAAGGTGTTGGACTGCTACTTAAAAGATCAGGGTTTATTTCCCAGCACCACCAAGTTACCATTGCTGGGCTTCTAAGCAAAAAAAATTCTTTGTCAAATACATGATTATACAACAGTACAACATACAGTAAAATGTTTATCTTCGCATGTCCCACCTTGGAAGGTTGGGGGTCAGAGCGCCGGGTCAGCTATGATACAGCGCCCCTGGAGCAGGAAAGGTTAAGGGTCATACTCATAAGGGTCTTCTCAGCGCTTTAACCATTTAAGACCGTTAACCCTCAATTGCTCAGTTTATAAAAAAAATACAAGTCGCTCTGGATAAAAGTGTCTGCAAAATGCGGTGGTTAAATGTGGATTCCATGTAAAATATTGCAAATAAAAGATGATATTCAGCCTCTTTTTACTATTAGAAGTTTTATTATGGTGCAAAAATTTTAAATAACTACATAGGCATTCTGAATAAAATATCCAGGTGTCATTTATAATACTTAATACACACTTTTTATTATACTATTACACAACGGTACAATTGTAGCAGTCTTCCATCCACAGACTTATAGAGCAGTCCCTTATAGACTAATAATAATTTCTGAAGATCTTTTTCTTCATCATCTGCTAAACATAACCAAGAAAACATTTTTATTCTGCGCTACATATTAATTTATCTTATTTATTAATAGTGTTATCCTGTTAAGTGTACAGCGCTGTTAACTGTATAATTTTCATCTAAAGTTAATTAAGATACTAAAAAAAAAACGTAAGTCATGACATCAAACTGCCTTCGATTTTTCACGGAAAAAACATAACAGTTCCTGTGAGCCATGTGTCGCTCCTGAACATTTGCTTGTTTCATAAATACATCTTATACTAATCAAAAAGTAGGCTGGAATGTCATAGCCAGGCATCATAATGATACTAAAAAAGTGTGCATAAAGTTAGGAAGTGTGTGTGTGTATGTGTGTGTGTTCAGTCTGTGTAACATGCCATGTCATGCCATAACTTTCTTCTGATCCTTTCAGGCAGCTTGTGGGAGGACAGATACATGCCTCTGTCTGCTTTTATCTTCCCCTGACTAGCTCTAAAATTTCAGCTCTTCATAATGGAGCAACAAGCGGATGTGTGACAGTGACTCAGCGGCCGTTTTTTTTTTTAACCGAATGTAATCATCAGGCGATGTGCTAGAAAAGGGAATTTTTTCTATAACACAGGTTTGTGATTGAAGCCTGTTTATACTGTCAGAAAAAAATTAGCAAAATAAATTAATTTAGCTACAAGTTATTAATTGTAAAATTAAGCATTTTTTTTCGATAAACAATAACCTGATTGATTTAAGTGTAAGCCGAAGGCAATGCATTATGGGTATTCCTTATCCAACCAAACTACAACATACATATACAATGCAAATTCTTTTCAAATTAAGAAAAACTTTTGTTCAAGAATATTAACATATAAATATTTAAGCTAAACACTATTGGTGCATTAGAGATATTCTTATGTAGTTGATACCACAGTGCATTGTAGGCTTTCAGATATCACATAGTGGGAGTATGTTGGTTTTGAATTGAGACACTGTTGCCTTTACCAGGTCAGAGTGTGTGTGTGTGTGTGTAATTTTAGAGTGTGGGGGATTCCTCACCTAAGATACTGATCTGTGTGTGTGTCTGTGTGTGTATGTGTGTGCACAGGCAGTCTTTAAGTTACTGCAAAAATGTAACAGCAAAAAGCTTCACAAATGTAGTACAAATGGTACAAGTTCCTGTAAACCGTATCGTCACACTGTAAAAGTGTGCAAAAAGGCCACAGAATGACAGTTGCACACTGAACTGTAACATGCTGCATCCAGTTCTGCTTTTTTAACTCATTTTCATTTCACCCTTTTGTCCAGCAAACACTGGCACAACATCCAAACTTCCAGGAGGCCAAGACTATGATTTATCCACTCGCTGTGTTTATCTGTTAGGTGTGTCCTTTTTTATGCTGCCAGTGCCACGTTTCAGGAACTTCTTGTTTTCAATTTCACTGAGCGAAAGAGAGACATTGCAGTGCGACGGGTTCCTCCGCCTGTGGAGAATGCTCTCTTTGATGGCATCTTTTATAAGCTGAAAAACAATACGACAGAGAGAGAGAGAGAGAGAGAGAGAGAGAGAGGTAAGGAAAGAGAGAAAGAGGGAGAAAGAGGGAGGAAGAGAAGCGCGTGAGAGAAAGGAAGGTAGGAAGAGAGAGAAAAAGGGAAGGGAGAGAGATAAGTGAGAGAGAGAATAAGAGAGAAAGAGGAAGGGAGGAAGAGGGAAGCAAGAGGAAGAGAAAGAATGAAGCGAGGAAAAAGAGAAAGGGAGGGAGAGAGAGAGGGAGAGAAGAGAGAGAGATAGAGAGAGAGAAAGAACACAAAGCCTACAGTGAGATTTTGGCTTAAATGTGTCAGCGTTCTAAAATATGCAGTGGGGCTACAAGAACATTAATTAAACCAGAAAACAGGAGCTAACAGCTAGCTATTTAACATTGTGCAAAAGAATAACTGCTTTTAGACTGGCCCAGCAACAGACTTACAGTAGGTTGGAGATGTGGCAGAAATTATGATTTTGTATATATGAATTTTTGTATATATGAATTATGTATATATATGTTAGGGCTGCACAAAATAACGGAATTATCGGAATATCGCAAATGTGTATTTTGTGGTTTGCGATAATTCAACGATTTATTACTTTAAATGATAATGGATGGTCGAAGATTTAGGTTGATGTCTAGAGAAAAATATCTGACACGTAGATCTTGGTTGGAATTTTACCAAAACCTTCAACAAGCTGTGAAGCTTTCATAACGATCTAATCTTGCTTGGGACGAGGCACCCACAGCCTGCCGGCAAAGACTCAATGGCAAAACGAAGAAGCCTCTCAAAGATACAACAGTATTTCAGTTTTAAAAGAGACGACCCTATTCAGACTAAAGTTCTATGCAAAATGCTAATCTTGAGCGGCGATGCAACATGGAAAGCCGAATGTGTTTAACGAAACAAATTTTGGTTAAATAATTTTTTTTTTAAATTTCGTACTGCATATCGAATATTTCTTCAATATAGTGTAGCCCTAATATATATCAGTATAGTGTAGGTTCTAATCTTTCTTTACTCATTAACTACATTAATCCTCCACATGTAGCCTAACCGGAAATATCTAATTATTGTTTTTAAAAAACATGATTGTATTTATAAAGAATAATCATTTATTTATTTTATTTTACTACAATCATTCGTAGTAGTATTTATAATAATCAGTCATAAAATGATATATATCAAAGTACGCATTATAACCTCTAATATTTAAGGTCTATTTTTCTGTAAAGCGTTATTAAGCTTTTCCTTCCTAAACCAGGCAGAAAACAGACCTCGATGTTGTTGAGTGTGTTGAACTCCATCAGGTCGTGCAGCTGTTTAAATGCCTGATTTGAGTACTGAAAGTTAAACGTTGAATACGGTGTCTCGGGATCGTCAAATATGTCAAAGTCACCAAACTCCTTCTCTTTATCCGTTTCCCTGGGAACTCCTTCAGAAAAATAACATTAAACAAACATATTATTAACAGTTAGTGGTAACTTTAATATAATATAATATAAAAACATTTAGGCAAAGAAGAGAAAGGAAACAGGTTAGAAACCAAAAACGAACAAACATCAGTGGTTAGAGTTTATATTGTTAGGGTTAGTATAAAGCCAGTATCTTCTGCAGTGAAAGCATTGCAAATGATTGAACAGTGTCAATCAAGCCATCCTGACATACGGGTAGTTTATACAAGAGCATAATAAGTTTTGCTGAATGTTTATGGCATTTGACAGATGCCCTTATCTAGAACCAGGTACATTTTCCTGTTTTAACCCAACTAAGCTATTAAGGTTAAGGGCCATGCTTAGGGGCCCAACAGTGGCAGGTCGGTGGTGCTGGGAACTGAACCACTGAACCCCTTCTCTAGTGGCAGAAATTTGTGTGATACAGCAAAAATGTGTGTACCCTAAAATTTGGAGGTCATGATTTCAAATTCCAATAGGGAGCCAAAGAAGGAGTACTGGCTTAAATAAAATAAACATACGCATGCATGTTTAAGGATGTATGTCTGATATATGTATGTCTGTTCTTTGTTTGCTCAGGATGTGTTTGTCATGATGCTGCTGTGATTATTTTTGCCTTCAGGTTCACCTATATGGTCTTGAGTTTACTCTTTGCATGTACACTTAAGTATAATATCGCCTGTTGTCCATATACATTAGGTGGCTAAGTTTCCTAATTCTTAAAAGTGTAACAGATGATTGTCTTCCAAAACATTTCTTTAAAGTCTCTTCACATCCCAATAGCAATCATTAAGTTAAGTGGTCTAAATGCATTAATGTGTATTTATATATTCTGTGGAAGGCACAGGATCAAGCATAATTCGTACAATGAAAATGTTTGGTCCGAACAATATGATAGGTTTTCATACCTGCCTGTCAACATATTTATTTGCATACCAAGCTATGGTTGCAGTATTTCTTTTGGACGGGTAGAAATATGGTGTGATTTGGTGTGGTTTGACTCTTATGTAGTTTGTGTATCTTTGCGAATAAGCTCAACTACAGCAGCAGCAGGTAATCAGGTACTGTTTTTATGTTTGGTATTTTAGTACTATTACTAACTACTATAAAAGTTTCTCACGGGTAAATGACTCATGATGTATTGTAGTGAGGTCTCTGGCCGTCTAGTCTGTGCGTGTTTATGCATTTAAAAGGCGTGACTTTGGCGGCAAGGGTGGGACGTACACTTTCAGTGCCATCACGTTACAGTTTTTTACAATTTCTAAGATGTACCACTGCACCTGAAAGTCATGTGGGTTTTAGTAAAATTTGAATATTTGACTATCATCTGTGTGTGTAAATAGGTATTCTTCCAAAGCATTCAAAATGCTTTACCATTTACATGCACTATGTCTGTCACATAATTCTATAAAAATGTTCTTCTTACCAGGAGCCTTGTACTCCCTAAAATGGATGTTGGCCAGGACAAAGTGTATGACAGTAGGGCATTGTTTGTCTTCTGGCCTGGGCTTAAACACATAACATTCCTGTAGACCCTCACGGTCGAACACCTTAACATCAATCTTAGGAAAAGGCAACTTGTTCATGCGTGCCCATTTCTCAGCCAACAAAAGCTCCTGAAAGAGAAGATGTGTCCCAGTATCATCTTAGGCTTAAAACAGTAATCATATCATATTCAAAAAATCATATTCAATTAGTGAAAATTTGCAGATACACTAAATAGACAAAAGTCTGTGGACACCACACCAATACACCCAGATGTGTTTTTTGATCTCATTTGAGATTTTGTCATTCCTTTTATTTTATAATAACCTTTTATCACCATTATGTCACTGCTAGCTAAATATATAACACAATAACCTGTTCTCATTCACATGCCTCGTAATAGAAAAAAAAGAAAAGATTGTAAGATCGTAAATGACCAAAAAGAAAAAAACGTGTCCTGCCATGCACCAATCTAAATATTTGCCACACTAACCTTAAAAGGAGGACTGGAATCACTCGGCCTGGCTGAAAAATCGAAAGATATGATAAGATCAACACCACGCTGGGGTCGCAGAATCAAGGGATAGGGCAGGTTAAAGGTCAGGCCACTGTCCACCACATGAATCTTTTTACTCCTTACATCCAGAGGCTCGTAGATGTGAACAAACTCATTAGGATCTACAAGAAAAAAATATTATAGATTATTGTGCTCTCTTAGGAAAGTGTATGAATAATTCATTTTTAAAGTAGTATTTAATTGTTCCTGTCTAAAAAAGTATAGGAGGCATTGCCTTAATAGCTTTCAGTCTCAGAACAGAAGGTCTAGCCCCATTACCTTTCAGTCCCAATAAAGGGATGTGGCCTCACTACCTTTCAGTCGCAGTACAGGGGACATGGCCTCACTACCTTTTAGTCACAGTACAGAGGATGTGGCCTCACTACCTTTCAGTCACAGTAGAGGCCGCCGTGGCCTCAATATCTTTCAGTCCCAGTACAGAGGATGTGGCCTCACTACCTCTCAGTCCCAGTACAGGGGATGTGGCCTCACTACCTATAAATCGCAGTACAGGGGACGTAGCCTCAATACTTTTCAGTCGCAGTACAGGGAACGTGGCCTTACTACATTTCAGTCCCAGTACGGGGACGTGGCCTCACTACCTTTCAGTCGCAGTACAGGGGATGTAGCCTTACTACCTTTCAGTCACAGTACAGGTGACATGGACTCACTAGCTTTTAATCCCCGTACAGGGGGTGTGGCCAGAATACTTGTTAGTACCAGTAAAGGGTGTGTGGCCTCCCTATCTGTCAGTTCCAAGGGGGAAGGGGGTGAGAACAATATTTGTCATGTCCAGGAGGGTTTGACCTAAGTTCCTGTTTATCTCAAACTCTAATTGAAAGAACGCTGCAGGATAATGGACTACATTATCCTGCAGCGTTCTACATTATCATTGATTTTTTCTAAATCTCTAAAAAAGTCTTCCTTTGTCTGTTCTAGAACAAGTGTTTAACATGAAGTAGCTATGTTATATCCTCACCTTAGTGTGAGTAGGAACTGGCAAAAAAACACTGATTCACAGACTGCGAACTGAAAGCAGCATTGCTCAGTGCTTAAGGCCAAACCATGCAGTGGCATGCAGAAGAGCAAGCGTGCCTGCATAACATTAACTGCAATTTATTATGTGGGGATCAATTCTCAGATTAACAGAAAACTAATGCTAAAATAAAAAAAAAAAAGCTACTTAACCACACTAAAAGTTTTCACCTTAACACAGAATAGATAAAACATATTCGTGTACCTGTTACAGCGTCCACTTCATCTTCAACAGAGAGCTGTGGCATTAAAGGATGACGTGGTGTGATAGGTACAGTGGAGTTTAGGTTCAGGCCCAGCATGAAATTGTGCACCTTTCCTGCACGGCCTTCACGTGTGTTAAACAGCGCCGTGTCACCCACTATAGAGGTGAACATCCGTTGTACCCAGCTGGCCTGAGCATTACGTTGCCGCTCCTCCTCAAGCTCCGAAGACTCTGTACCCACTAGGAGACAGGAAGAAATGAAAAAGAAAGAGAGTGGAAAAAAGAATTATAAATGAATAAAAAAAATTAAACGAGGAAACAAAAAAGAAAGAGTAATAAAGAAAAAAAGGAGAGTGACACCAGAAAAATGGGTAAACATGGATGATATAACAGAAGAATAAATAAAAGAATTGGAGAGCCAAATATGGAGAAAAAAATATGGAGTAATAGTGGAAAAATAATAAAAAGAATACAACAAACAAAACTTTGCAGTTCAGTAAACTGAAGTTTTAAGTAACACAGAAAAGTTTTAATTGTGACTCACCCCTACGCAATTCCTCTTCATTATCTGTTGTGTCATTTCCAAGAATGTGCTCGGGTTTAATTTGTTCTGCAAGGGAAAAAAAATAAAAAAAGTAAACCGCTGTATACAATTTTTCTACTCTTACAGAATAATTAGAACACATGCCACACTTGTAGTCCATCCAGTAATGATGAACATGCTGACTGTTTTTATAGTCACAATTCAGATAGCTTGCAACATTGTCTTGTGTGTGTGGATGTAAAAACTTAGGTGTTGGATTGCTAAATGGAAAATTGTGGGTTTGATTCCCACCACTGCTGGGCCCCTGATCAAGGCCCTTAACCCCCAATTGCTCAGTTGTATAAATGAGGTGAATGTAAGTCGCTCTGGATAAGGGTACCTGCATGCTGTAAATGTAAACGTAAACTCTAAATCACTGATGGAAGGGAAAGGTACAAAGGTGCCATTAGGTGCAGATTTAGTACAGATATTTTTTTCTAATTAAGACCACACATAAAAATATAATTAAATCAAATATAAAGTCATACCGAGCTCCTCCTCCATAGTGCTGCTGCAGCCAGGAGTCTCCCCCACTCCAATAACTCGATTAAACAGGATAGAGAAAGCACTGCCCCACACACCTAAAACACACAGAAAAGCACACACACTTACACACAATGATGTGTTGAAGGAGCCCCTACATTCAAATACTATACAAGTAAATAATCTTTCATCCATGTTTTTTTTTTTTTCATTCCATGCCAAACTGCCTCTGTTGGACTCCTTAACTAGGTCTTAAATTTCTCTGCTTAAAAAAGGACCAAATTACGGCTGACCCTGTGCACTAATTAGCTTTTTACCAAACAGAGAAGAAGTTCATTGTGCTGTAAAGTATATGTGACAAATTAAGGCTTATATACTAATTAACCCCGTTCAGCCAGTTTACTTCAAGATGACCTTTCCTAAAAGTAAATTATGGACAGTGCATACTGTTGGCTTAAGCACTTAATGAATCACTCTGCTTCAAAAAACTTCGAAAACTTGCATTTCTTGTTTTTCCCCTCATTACCTTAAACAAATACCTGATCCCTTAATTACTTAATTACCCCAACTAAAATTACAACTGACACTTGTAAATATTTGAATTGTCATGGGTAACAAAGTGCTACTTAATTATTATTATTATGAATTCTGACCCGCTGTGATATCAGGCCAGTCTTAACTTTTTTTATTATTCATAAACATGTTATTACTGCTTAATCGCTGCCCGTTTAGTCTGACTGGATTTTAGTAATATTCTTTAGTATCTTTGCCACATTCCGTGAATCAAAAATACTGGAAATACTTCAAAACGTATTTTCTAACCAGTAAGTAGTTTGTTGAGGGATAACTGGTTTTCCATTATTGTTTATTTGTTTCATACAGTTCTTGTATTAGTATTCTTCTGAATACAAATAATCTCTTGCCAATAAATTGGAAGGCAACACAAAAATTTTAAATTGCACCTGAGGCATTAAAAGAAATAAATAATAGTGATGATGCAATCTAGTTATATAAAAGGATCTTACCCATGAGGAAGTGAAGTGGGTTCTCTTCATACTTTTTTACAACACTGCCCATAAAGAACTTGCTGCCAAAGAGCTCAGGGGCCATAAAGGTGCCATATTTTGCCATGCCAATCTCATAAGGACTAAACTCCACCCAGTCTGGTAATGAAAAAAATGTGTAGAGAATTAACAGTAAGTTTCAGGGGATTTACATGCTAATTTCTCAGAAGTGTATATTTTAGCTTACAGTTTATTGTTACCCCGAAACTTAGGAACAGTATTTAATAACCGATCTTGAGACTATTATAATGTCTTTCTTTTGATAGTCTGCTTTGTTAGTCAAAGCTGACATGTGTAGCAAAATACAGGATCACATTCATTATAATAGATCAAAGAGTTGTTACTGATTCGTACAGTGTCTATACAACAACGCCGATCATAAGCACGCTTTGCATATATGCCGTGTGCTATACAAATCTAAGCAAATGTGTTTAGATGATACCTCCACACTGCATCATCTGAACCACAGAAAACACTGTATGAATAAAATACTGACCTTTTGAACTACCAGGTTATACGTGACGTGTGTAAATTGTCAGCATAAAAATAAACAAGGAATTAAAAACTAGACAAACATATACATATTTCACAAAGCATGCACTTACCAGCGAACATAAGCTCTGAGACGTTGGGTTTGACATGCAGGCAGGTGAACAAAGGCAGAGGACACTGACCCAGATTGACCTTTTCCTGCATTGAGCTAAGTGTTGTCTCCATCCGCTGTAATACAACACACATACAGAAAAAAAATTTTTCTTTAAAGATATAAATTCTTTCCCTAACCCAGGTTGACCTTTTATATTTTCTCCAGCTGATTTATTGAAACCAAACTGTGAAGGCATGTAGAGGAACTCATTAGAGCAGGACATTGTGTTTTTCTTTCAGAGATATCGGTTGCTTTTGTGTGCCTGGCACTGTAGGCAGGATGGGGGTTTTAGGAGTGAGAGAATATCAACACAGTTGCCAATAAAGATCTCAATAATGTTTACAATGTTAAAATGTACACTGTAGACTAAAATGTAAATTTTTTAAAAATAAATTTTTGCAAAAGCACATAAGTTATATAGCCTTCTCACCCCTGGTATAAGCGTCTCTCCGATGAGCATGCCGAAGATATCGGTGAAAGTAACAGGCTGGCTGCTAGCTTTCTTCTTCCACAGAGCTTTAATGTAGCGCTTGATGTGCTGTGGCATCAGCAGCTTCAGTGGACTGCTGCTCACACTCTTCATAAGCTCCTGATTAATGTCTCGGGGGCCCTTCTCAGGAAAGCCGGGGTGTGAATATAGGGTGGACATGTACCTATGCGAACAGGTTTGTTAACACTCGTTACGCGCTCTCACTGATTGGATGTATTAAATGTATGACATCAGTTTTCAACTAATATTTACAATTATACTAAAATGTTTTAGATACGCTTATTAGTTATATGATATACTGTAAAGAAATGTGCGTTTGTCTGTCAAAACTAAAGAAGGTGCACATTTTAGAGAAATTTGAATACTTATTAACAGCGTTTAAGTTGATGGCTAGCTCGATAGATGAATAGAAAGATCAGTGTGAAGACAGTAGAGAAAGTGAATGGAAAAACAAATATATTCATATACAGACCATGTTGAGCCGGAAAGTCCTGCAACGTAAGTAGCACAGTCCAGCACTCCAGACTCATATAGAGCCTTCATCACTCCAGAGAAGCCCACCATGGCACGGAAACCCCCTCCTGATCCTACTATAGCGATAGTGGGAACCTGTACACAACCAAGACATGGTGATAATTAATGCAAAAGTGTTATATACAGTGTTATAGACAGGAAATTGTTGTGGGCATGGTGATTAACACACTTGCCTCGCACCTCCTGTGTTGGGGCTATATTTCCTGCCTCTGCCTTGTGTTCATGTTTTATCCTGCAAGGATTCCTCCACAGATTTTTTTTTTCCCTACACCAAAGATATGTGATGTGGGCCGACTGGCATTTCTAAATTGTCAGTATGTTAATGGGTGTGTGACTGTGTAAAAGTGTGCAATTTGAAGGGTTGTCATGCCATCCTGAGTTTCCTGAGTGGATCCAGGTTGCCCAGGAAACTCAGGGTAAGTGGTAAAAAAGAGATAGATGAATGGATGGATTTCCCCAACAGAAGCCTTTCTGTGTGGAGTGAGTGTGTGTAAGTTGTTTGTCTGTATGTGGCCTTGTGATGGACTAGTGGCCTGTCCAAAATGTACCCCAGCCTTTCACACAATGAGGGCTGGGATAGACACCAGCATGACCCTGATTAGAAATAAGCGTATAGACAATGGATGGATAGATGGTTGTGGTAGTGGGGGAAGAGGGGGTAGTTGAAGTGGTAGCGTAGTTGTTAAAGTGTTGGACCATTGGTAGTGCACTGGTAGGGGCGTTGGTCAGGATTGTGGGTTTGATTTCCAACACCATTAGGTTACCACTGTTGGGTCCCTAAGCAAGGCCCTTAACCCTGCATAAATAAATGTAAGTCACTCTTGATAAGAGGGTCTGCCAAATGCCAGAAATGTAAATATGGATGCATGTGCATATGTGAATTCTATAGATCCTTTTGCTTTTCAAAAGGATTCCAAAGTTCCAAAAATGTAGAAAAATTGGTTGATTTGTGCCAGTTTTAATTAGATAGAATAAAAAATCATAAGGGACAATTACTTACCTCGTTTGGCGAGGTGGGAAGGAAGCCTGGTTTTTCCATGTTAAGGAATTTTTTGATGCCCAACATGACTCTGTCCCTGCGCATCTCCCTAAACAGCTTCTCCTGATCACAAAGGGCCATACTAAAGCGCAGATCAGTGGATGAACTACAGTAATACAAAAGTTTATTAATAACACTAACACAAAAAGGCAAACAATGTATACAAAGCATTGCTTTTCAGAGAAAACTGGTACACTTACCAGACCTCCAGAGACATCTCCAGATACACCTTTGTAGTCTGTGGGAACAAATAATATAATAATAAGATATCTTTCTTTCTAACTTTTAGATATGCATGCATTACTGGCAGTAACAGAAAAAAATCTGTTTTCTGAAACTGTATTACATCCGTGTTGTAGTAGGTTAAGGGCACCACAACTCTTATAGTTAATACTGTAGAATGGGCTATCACATCACATTTTTGTCATTTTTTCCATTACTGCAGAACACGTTTACGTCATCCAAAAATCCGATACTTTTCAAGATAAAGCGTTTTTCTTGTGGTATAGTCCTACACATCTTAAAATTAATGTGTACAGATTTATTTACATCTTGCAAAAGCATAAGAGATTTAAAAGACACATTTAATGTGCTTAATGGGCTTATAAGCAAATTTGTTTAAAGTAGTAAAAAACATAACATGATTCAAAGTGGGTGTGTTATTTTGTCAGGTAGTTCAGCTAAGACAAGAGGGCAATAATCAAACACCTGCTGTCTGCTGACAGATTATATTTGGGGGGGGTAATGACTCGAAAATTATCCTTATTTACTCCTATACCAATTAACTCATTACACTCTGACCGATTTATACGCAGTGACCTACCTTGCCAATAGACAGAGCCACCAACTCCGGCTGTCCTATTTTCAGATTGTTGATTTCATACGTAGTTGTGCCCAAAGTCTCATCCATAACATAGTTCGCATCCATTAAAGTCATCTAAAAGGCGAGAAGCCAGTTTCATTAATCATTCTTAATTTGCATTACTGTTACTTCTGTGACCTCATAATATAAATAAAAGGATGAAGACAGAGCAGGGTGTGTTGTCATTTTTGAACAATTATTATTATCTTATTTAAGAAAAATATCATACATTTTAATGTGTCTTCAGTTAATAAAATAATGTGATTTTTATTAAAAGCCGATGTTTATTATTAGGCGTAAAACCTATTATCTTTCTTGTAGATCAGAACGTTTACCCACAATACACTCACTGTCCTACGGGTGACCCAGTGGGACACTAAGGTAATGTGAGTGTTTGCCATGTGGGCCACTGTGAATAACAGTAACTACAGAAAATTTCAAGAACTTTTAATTACATGCTGGCAGAGCTGTTTTTAAAGGTCACTGAAAATTGTTTTATACTTTCTAATAAAACAACTGAACAATATAAGATGTGATTCTTAAAATTATTAAAATAATGTGAACAGTAATGGGGTTTTTACCTCCAGCACATTGTTTTGCTGGGGGTCCAGGAGGAACTCAAATGTTTCATTCCACTTTGGATTGACGTCATTGTCTATGTGCCGCGTTCTTTTTCTCGACTCGGGAGCAGTCGGGATCGACAGCTCCACATACGGGTCCGGTGTGTCCACTGTCCACAAACAGAAACACATTATACGCTTTATCTTATGAAACAATTTGTTTTGCTAGCGACAGTTGTTACAACAAAGTCTACACTTACACAAGTCCCCAAACGTGCCTTTGGTGACATTTTCCGCTTTCACCACAGTTACTTTGAACCTGTGGGAATACTGATGTTCAACCTGACGACACAAAACACTCATATCAGTGACTAACAAATGACACCAGGGTGCAGCCATCCAAGAAAAACAAATGATGACGTTTGGTTTAGTTCACTTTAGAAAAAAAAATACATTGGATACATTGGATCTATCTCTCTCATTCTACTCTTATCTGAGCTTTGTGGATGTAAACACACTCTCCTCAATTACTTAATAAACTGATGCAGATACAGTATGTTAATACAGTGACGTCATTCAGATGTGAGCCACGTTATAGCCTATTTTTTTTTTAACTCTAGCAAAATACATTATAGTTCTTTAATTCGGCATCAGAAAAAAAAAATTAATCGGCTTCAAGTTGAACTTACTATAATATATTGATAGGGATCTATGGAGGCCATCCTGCCAAAGTAAGTTTTACTGTGGGAAAACACTTTTATGTGTCAGGAAAGGAAGCTGTCTGTCTTTGGGCAGCATCTGTTAACTAAAGAGAAACAAATCAAGTCAATAAAGAGGAACTACACAATGGCAATAAAAATGGAATAAACATGTGTCATTCAACTTTTCCATCTAAGCAACTACATTGCTAAAGGTCTGATGTACATCAGGCTATTCATTCATTATCTCAGGAAAGCATTGTGATTTTTTTAAAAATCATTTATGTTATCATTCCAGCAGGAAAAAGTTTGTTTTGTTGATTTTCTTCAATAAAAAATGTATTGTTAATTCTATCTCAGGAAAGACTGCGTTAATGACATAAATAAAGATCACAAATATTGATTACAGGTAATGGTACGCAATTTACGTAAAGTAAATAAACAATGTCAATTGATTTCTTCTATTTTTCAATATTTAATAAATCTGCACTTACATTTAACACATCTGTGCAGATGCTGCAGCAGTAATTAACACTTGGCGCTTCTTATTAAACGAGAGCGATTAAATTCCCGCGCATGCGTGTTAAAGCCAACATAGGAATTTATACCTTTTCTGTTTTTGTTTGTTTGTTGGTTTGTTTCTTAAATTTTACGTTAAGTAAAATATTTAAACACTGCGAATCCTGTGGATACCGAAGTTTCAACCAAAAAGTTTTTTCCTAACTTTTTTTAAATACACACGACAGCTTACAATGTTCACGAAATAAAGTTTTTTTTCTTGCCTACCCATTAAAAGGAATAGAAAGCTTTCTGTTCAGCTTACCTTCACCGTGGAGAACAAGCATTTCACACCATTCAGCCAACAGTGCGACTCGTCCAACTCTCTCTCTCTCTCTCTCTCTCTCTCTCTCTCCTCAGCAGGAAAGAAACTGTGAATTGGCAACCTCCAGAATCCCCGCCCACTTATGGAAAGCCAATGGGTGCACAATGACACTGTCTTTATGTCAAGAGCCCAACTTTACAAAAAAAGAATAAATATAGTAATAATAGTCGTCTTAAATACAGTCATTTGTCATATTTTATACTTTGTTGTTTAAATCTGGGGCTATAATAAAAGATACATTAAGATCAATCCATGTATTTAAACAGCAAAACATATAAAAAATGATAATTCATTTATTTATTCATTCATTCATTCATCTTCTATGCCTGCTTATTCTCTAATTCGGGGTCACAAGGATCAGCTTGAGTCTAGACCAGCTGTCTTTGAACGTGCGAAAGGCAGGAGGAGTACACCCTGGACAGGTCGCCAGTCCATTACAGGGCCACACAAACACTCACTCACTTAATCACTCACTCCTATGGCCAATTTAGAATCACCAGTTAACCTAACATACATGTTTTTGCACTGTGGGAGAAAACCGGAGTACCTGGAGTAAACCCACGCAAGCATGGGGAGAACATGGAAACTCCACACAGAAAGACCCCTGCCCAGGAAGTGAACCCAGGATCTTCTTGCTGTAAGGCAACAGTGCTACCCACTAAGCCACCATGCTGCCCAAAAATGATTATTATTTATTTTAAAATTTCATCATAACAGGAATATCAATTTTATCAAAATTATATATATATATTTTTTATCTGATGCGTGAATAGACTAACTGTGAGCTACACATAAGTCTGATACATCATATAATAGCAGCCCCAACCCAGATTCTGGTCACATAATGATAAGATGCTATCAAATTAAATGACACAGTAATTGTTAAATATGTTGATGTTAAATATGTAAATGTTAAATATTTAAAATTATAATTGTATTATATGTGAGGACATTTTAGGAAAATAACCTGGCGGGGGGGGGGGATCATGTCTGTTTTTGGTGTTTTGGTGTTTTGGTGTTTACACTTAGCACAAACTATTTAGTTTTTTTTTAATTTTTTTTTTTAAACAAAGTAAATAACATCCCCTTAAAAATAAAAATAAAATCCCAACAAAATCCCCAAAATTATAAGATACAGGTGCAAATAATAGTTTGATTACTTTACAAATAAAACAAACTATAAATTCGACTATAGAGTTCACACCCTTCTGATCTAATTTAGATCATTTACTTAATTCTATTCATTATTTACTCACGTATGGAAACGACAGACAAATAATTGTGTGTGTGTGTGTTTTTAATGACATAAATACATCAAATTCAACTTTCAACTGACAGTTTTGTACCTAATTAAAATAAGTCGTAAATCAGTATGAGTTGAAATAGTAATAATAACTAGTAGTAGTAATAATAACTACAACGAGTGATGATGCAGATAATGATGATGATGATGATGATGATGCATATTATAATATTCTCAGAATTTCCACAGAGTGGCGCACATCGTCTAGTCAAATACAGGGACAGGACATATTTCTCATAATGAGATTCGTGGAAACTTTACGGTGACGAACTGACATTGTCGACATAAGAGAATTTTTGGGCTGAGCTCATCTTACCCCAAACACGTAAGCACTTTCTCCTATATAAGAGAGACAGTCAGGCTGGAAGAATTAGAAAGTTCCAGGTACTTAAAGTGCGCACACACATCCGCACACGCGCGTATTTACGCACGTATCAGCTGTAAAGTTTTAATAAAATCAATCAGTGGTCATTTTCTGGAATGAATAACAAGGTTACCAGCCTTCTCCTGCTTGGAAGCTTGATCTTTTTCTGCGGTGGAGGTGAGTTTAACTATACCACAATTTACTGCAAAATATACACTAGATACGTTTTTTTTTCTTCTTCAAACCATTCATTGCAGAAGTAAAAACAGTGTTTTTCGTCTCACCAGGTGTTGCTGCAGATCCCTGCTGCTCACAACCCTGTCAGAACCAGGGTATATGTGTATCTAAAGGTTTAGATGCCTATGAGTGTGACTGCACCAGGACTGGGTACTACGGAGAGAACTGCACCAAACGTAAGTCTGAAAACTCAAGTGACTATTCAGAAATCCTTTTTTTACATTATGATGCTTATGTTCTCTCTCTCTTTTTTTTTTTGTTCTTAGCTGAACTTTCCACATGGATCAAGTCCATTTTGAAGCCAAACCCAAACACAGTACATTACCTGCTCACACATTATAAATGGATCTGGGAGATCATTAACAACGTCTCCTTTCTGAGGAACGCTTTGATGCGCTACGTCCTCACATGTACGCTGAGTTAAATTTATTTGAGTAAATGAATATAAGAAGACAGTGAATATAATGTTTTTTTAAAAGCTGGACTTGGTGTTAATGGTGTCTTAAAAGGGATATTAAGTCTGTTTTTTTTCTAATGGGTTTTACAGTTATTATTTTATTCTAATATATATTTATTAAACGCTTCTGTTTTTTTAATTACAGCAAGGTCTTATTTGGTGGACAGTCCACCAACCTACAACGCAGATTATGGCTACAAAAGTTGGGAGGCATACTCCAACTTGTCCTACTACACTCGTACACTGCCACCATTACCCGAACATTGTCCATCAACGAGAACGACAGCTCTTCCTGATCCTGAGCAGGTGGTGGAAAAAGTTCTCCTGAGACAGAAGTTCATTCCCGACCCACAGAAGACAAGCCTGATGTTTGCATTCTTTGCTCAGCATTTCACCCACCAGTTCTTCAAGTCTGATTTTAAGAAAGGACCAGCATTCACCAAAGCTCTGGGGCACGGAGTAAGTGCCATTTACAACCTTATTCCTTTTTACTGATTTGGTTAAAGATTTTAATCCAGGGTTTAATTATTATGAACTACTAGATTTACTTAAAGTAATTTTTGGTTTGGCATTCCAGGTGGATTTAAGTCACATTTATGGAGACAATCTGGAGAGACAGCACAAACTGAGACTTTTTAAAGATGGAAAGCTGAAATATCAGGTTTGTCATTTATTGAAGCTACGTTGAATAGCAGTAATAAAGTTATATAGACTTGTTTTATAATAAACAGTTTGAAAATGTGTTGTTTTCTCAGTGAATCGTATAATAAATGTGTTCTCATCTTAGGTGATAGACGGTGAAGTGTACCCCCCTCTGGTAAAAGATGTTCAGGTTGACATGCACTACCCGCCCCACATTAAGGATGAGTTCAGATTTGCAGTTGGTCATGAAGCATTCGGCCTGGTCCCTGGGCTCATGATGTATGCCACTATCTGGCTCAGAGAACACAACCGTGTGTGTGACATCTTAAAGCAGGAGCACCCCGACTGGGATGATGAGCGTCTTTTCCAAACAACACGTCTTATACTGATCGGTAAGCACAGATGTCTTTAGACTGTATATAATATATAAGCTTTTTTCAGATACTTACATAATATTTTTTGCCATTTAAAATTTTAAGGCAAATTGAAGTAATAAATAAAAAATATTTATATCCATTCCTCTGTATCTGCATAACTGTTTACATAGCCAGGCATGCTGTGTGGTTAAAAATAATACAATATTGATTTGTTGATGCAAAATACAAATAGCTACAAAACATGTTTACTTTCCTTCAGGTGAGACCATCAAAATTGTGATCGAAGACTACGTTCAGCACCTGAGCGGCTACCACCTAAAGCTAAGGTTTGATCCTGAGCTTCTCTTTAGCGAGAGGTTTCAATATCAGAACCGCATTGCATCTGAGTTCAACACGCTGTACCACTGGCACCCGCTGATGCCCGACACATTTCAAATACAGCACCAGATGTATACATATCCCCAGTTCCTGTTCAACAACTCCATAGTGGCACTGCATGGGATCAGCAACCTGGTGGAGTCTTTCAGCAAGCAACAGGCTGGCAGGGTCAGTATTTCCTGATATTAATCTCACTCCTTTAATTATAGTCATAGAAATGAAAAAAAAAAACCCCACATCTACATCTATATAATACTTTCCAAACATTTAGCAGAAAAAGTTGTGTTTTACTCTTTTTTGAGGTGTGACAAAGTTTTCCTTACAGTCATCAGATCAGATCAGATTAGATCAGATATGTTATTTATTACTGATTGTTAGCTAAATAAAAATTGTAATAAACAGGCAACTTATTGGTTCAGTTGAAATCCTTATGTAATGAATGATCACATTATGTCTTTTCAGGTCGCAGGTGGAAGGAATCTGCCTGCTGGAGTGCAGAAAATTGCTACAAAAGTCCTGGAGCACAGCAGAGAGATGCGTTATCAGTCATTTAATGCTTACAGGAAGCGTTTTAACATGCAGCCATATAGATCCTTTGAGGAACTGACAGGTAAACTATTAACTCCTCCATGCTAAGAAACTAATTTAAGAACTTTATTGTCATATTCTGTCTTCTTTTTAATGCAAAATCCAAACCACTTATTATATATAGAAATGTAAACTAAAGATTCAAGCTGAATTCTACATCTCTCTGTGGTGTCCTTTAGGAGATAAAGCACTTGCAGCAGATCTGAAGAGCTTGTATGGAGACGTGGACTCTGTGGAGCTCTACACTGGCCTTTTGGTGGAAAAACCTAGGCACAATGCTGTGTTCGGAGAGACCATGGTTGAGATGGGTGCTCCCTATTCCCTTAAAGGGCTCATGGGAAATCCTATCTGCTCCCCCGAATACTGGAAGCCAAGCACATTTGGTGGCAAGGTGGGATTTGAGATTGTAAACACAGCCTCTCTGAAGAAACTTGTCTGCCTCAACATTAAAGGCCCATGCCCAAACGTGTCTTTTAAAGTGCCTGAGGACAGCGTGCACAAGTTATCAAACATTCACTTGAATTCGACTCCTGCTGGAGAGGGAGACCTCAATCCTACTGTCTTATTGAAAGAAAGGACTTCAGAGCTTTAAAAAGTGTTTTTTTAAATGTTTTTTGCATTTTTTTTTTAAATTTCTTACATTATTTATTAATTAAGTATTTATTTATGTATTTATTTATTTATTTATTTGTTGAAATTGATATTGATTGAATGACTGAATACTTGTTTTGTAATTTTTAAAAAATAAAACTGTTGAATTATAAAAAAAAATATTGCCTGATATTTATTATAATATTGTTATTCTAAGTTTGTGTTTATTGTATATCGTTTTAATAACTATTTTATTACTGTGTAAGTAATACTATTCAAGTTCCTGGAATGCATTATACTTTCACAACAACTTCTCAAAACATTTACAAATTTCGTGGGCCTGTTTGCTCAGAAAATGTGGGTGATGTTATTATGAAAGCTCTGTGTTGAAACTGCTTTATAAACTGACCTATGACTTGCAGTAATACAACCATGAGGTTTTGTGGAACACCTATTTTTTTATGATCCAAAGCTAAAAATGCAAGTAATAAGTAAATTCATCAAAAATGTATAGAATACATAAATAGACTAAATAAACTGCTGCTGGGCTTAGTGACATATTATAATGTATGTACAATTACTATAAATAAGGAATTTTCCATGTTTTATTTACTTATAACTTTATATCCATTGCTGAAACTGACTAATAAACATTTTTAATAGATGACTATATATGTAAAACTGATTTTAATCAACTAAATGAGACAGAAGTTGTTACAACAGGCAAGTCTAAGCCACAAACTCTTATAATCTAACCTTGAAAGTAGCACAAATGCCTTTAACCAAACGTATTTATCACAAAATTAATAAATATTATTAAATGCATGAATCATTTCATTTTACATGTGCGTAATTCATACATGAATCTTTTTATCACATGACAAATGATTATACATGATTGTTATTTCTAATATTTATTCATTTTTTATTATCCAAATAATGCTGCATGTCTACTCGAGTTCATTTCCATAACATGTTAAAATGCACTTCACATATTACAAATGTAAAAATATATTTACATATTCTTACCTGTAGAATGTTTGGAATTTTCCGTATGGAAATGCCTGCCTGCAGACTTTCTACATAAGTTTTCTTCCTATCAACAGGAAAAGTACAACATTCTTATCTATGTAATCTTGTCACATACATAGATTCGTTTAGTTTAATGCTGGGGAGTGCGGCATGTACCAATAGTACTGTTTTACCAGTATGTAAAATAAGGAAAAAGAGTGAAAGGTTCAAAATTCACAATTTTGTACAAAATGATAATGATAATAATGACGATCATTCGTAATAGATCCAAGATACCTCATAGAGAAATGTATTATTTGCTTTGTAAATTACTTCATGGTGTAAATATGCATTTCATTTAATTTTATTTACTTTTTTATAATTACTTTTTTTACTTATAAAATATATTTTAATTAAAGAACAAAGGAAAATTGGATATAATTTTTAAAAAATCAAAATCAAAGTAATCATTTAGGAAAGAACCAGTCATGTCAAATTAAACTTTAATGTGTTGATTTTTTGTTAATTATTGCCAGTCACAGCACAATGAGTGCTTTTCAATCTTCTAAAAAGCAAAAAAAAAACATTTTATGCATACATTATTAAGAAACATATATTGTTTCTATATATTCCAGTGTGTAGAGAACTAAAAATCTTATGTTATAGTATTATTTATGTCAAGAATGTTAGTGAACTAAATTTTACTAATATTTATATTAGGGTCATTTATATTAGGGTTTTTGATTCTTAAAAAGGTGCTAATAGGTGTTTATATGTTTTTAAGGTGATATTGATATTTAACGGTATACAAACGGTAAAATCCTCAAAACTTATTAATAAATAAAAATGATTTATTTGCTTTTATTATCTTCACACTGTTCGTACCTTAAAAATAATCAAAGTGATGGGATCCACAAGACAAACTGAATTTTTGTTTCATAGTAAGTAACTGGTAGTTCTTTAATGGTTAACTATTGTAAACAATTTTCTGTGCTCGTAGAAAATATGAAACAACAAAAACAACAGTCTTGCAATAAAGATGACCCAGACTGATAGACGAATTCCACAAAAAGCAGATGCCCAGAGAAACTTATTTTACCCTAAAAGAGTTTTACGCAACAGCTGGTGGCTGTTAGATCATGAGCAGAAGCAGAGTTAAATCTGTTTACTCATACAGAGTGAGTATGTGTACAATTTAGCGGAGGCGTTGTTAACTCTTGCGTGCTTTTGTTAATGCAACACTACAAAATGACCTATGAGTTGCACATATTTGTAGATTTAGTGTATCACGTGAGGGCCTGCTATGGCACTCTGTCAAAATGTGCATGGCTGGTCATAATTTTGGTCATATTAGCAAGTAAATAAGGAAACATTTGTATTTATTAATGACTTATTTATTGTTAACTCTCAAAGACTCAAAGTCTCCAAATTACCTAAACTCTAGAACTTTGGAGACAAAACATATATTCATATTCATATTTAAACTTCTTAGGGAGGAGGAATTTCAAGACTCCACGGTCACGCTGTAATGTGTATTATTTTGTAATAGATTAAACGTTGCTTTTTAAATCATTCATAACACAGATAAAATCTACTACTACTAAAGTCACACAATGTGTTTCCTGCAGAGCTTTTCCTCCTGAAAGGCTAAAACTAAAACCAGACATGAATAGAAAGTTGCCTAGAAACGAGCGGAGTCAGGAATTATAGACAAAGCTGAACAAATACACACTGAGAACAATGCTGCTTTGCTAGACGTCTGACAAGCAGCCCAGTTTCGGGAAAAATTCTATCATGCATGAACTTACTGGAAGAGAAAAAAGACAGAGCAAAAAGGAAGCTCACTATAGTAAACAAAAACACTAAAACCAGTAGCATTTGGAAGTTTTGGTCAAATCATGCTACATTTAACTAATGCTGGAGTTAAAACCTTCAGCTAATTTTACTTATTTCTTTATTTAAAAAGATCTTTTAAATTATCCAGAGTTTTATTCATAAAAAGCTGTTAGATCTATATATTATAGTAAAGAAATTATGTTAGCCTCTTTATATTAGTAACTTCTTTTTTAAATTTTTAAAATAAATAATATAAAATAAATTCTAGATCCCCAAAGTAGGCTTTTTCTTAGTGTGGGATGTTTATTATACCTTAACAGGTATATTTACCTGTAACTACAATAAATTAACAACAAGCTACATCAAAATGTCTTACTGTACATGTCAGGGGGTTGAATAAGTCACATTCACGAAATTAATAAAATTTATTAAGGCAACACAATTATACATTCAAGTACCAATACAACCGATATCAAATTATTAAATCAAATAATTTGTGTGATTTTAGTGGCTGATTCTCAAGTTTTTTTCACCTCATAGCTCCAGGGTCTGGGGTTTAAACCTGAGCTCTGGTTGCTGTTTATGTTGGAACTTCTACCTGTGTCTATAAGAGTTTTCCTTTAGGTTCTCTGGTGTACTTCCACCTCCCCCAAACATTCCAGATTTCTTTCCCCTAGGTGTCAAAAAGTGTGTGAAAGAGTGTGTATTGTGCAGCTGGTATTTCAGGGTGTATTCCAACCTCATGCCCAGTGTTTCTGGAATGGGATTCATTCCCACCATGACCCTTAATCAAAACAGAAACGTTTCTTAGAATCAGCACAAATTATAATATCACACAAAATATACTGTGCATTTACTGCCTATATGTAAATACATAAACATAATTAAATGTAATTGCATTTTGTCAGCAGTTGAAAGTATCCTATCAAACCATTTACAAAAACTATATTTGCTTCTTTCTTAGAAAATCAGGTTTGTGACACTATGTGTTAATTAGATTTAATTTTATGTTCACTAGTCTATAACTACTGTAATTATGATTACGGCTGTGTATAAGAAAAGAGCCTTATGATACGATATGATACATATCACGATACATGGGTCATAATACATAACAATATATTTTAATAGTATACATATTGCAATACAATGTAAAACAAAAAAATGTAAAAAATGTAAAACAAATAGGCTAAAAGTTCAACAAATACAAAGCTGGAGCCCCCCACTGCTTGTTTTTAAGATAATAGATGTTTGTTTCAGCGACAACTACAGGCGCAGTGAAGGAAGTTGTTTGACACATACTGAGGGTGTTAATTAAATATATTAATTAGCTCAAAGGTAAACCAGTTTAGAATGAACTATAAATGTGTTCCGATATAAGAGGTTAGAATATTGATACACTATTTTGAAGAAAAGTATTGCGATAGTTCTATCTCAATATTTTTACACAGCCCTACTGAAGTATATAAGTCAGTATTTATTTGCATTTAGACTATAGTTTCTTTAACTGTACAGCGTGATATTTCACATAGCTCACAATTATCATGATAAATTCCAAAATGAAATCTAAACTTCTGAAAGATTTCTCACTTGTATAAAGTGATATTATATTAGAAATGTCTGTAAAAAGTCAACAATTCACAAATTAACAGTTTGCACTTAGAGATTGATAACAGGCTAAATAGTTACACAATCAGATCAGTGCCAATATAATAATCTTTAAAGGAACACTGTACTGTACTTTTTGTCTAAATGAAGACAGTAATTTATTTCCTAGCTCAATATAAATAGTTTAAGATTCTAAGATCTAAATACAATACTGCGTGACTTGTCGCTGTTTAACACTCGACATGCACAGTCCTGCTTATTATACTGGAAGATTCTACAGTATTTAAACCCCACAGGATGGTAGTAGGACGTAAAACCACAAAGCCTTTAATCATATAAACAAGCATGTTGAAACTGGCTGAGAAAAGATTGAAGGGCATCAGTAGAGGAAAGATGAAAAAACGTATGAGTCACAGGCAGCCGAATGAATTCATCTCATGCTTTACAATCTGAGGAGTGGCTCATCAGGCAACCTAAGCTGCGTCACTCACGTGCCCTTTATAGGCATGTGCTATTCAAACGGCTCTACAGTGCATTCACACCGCCTGAAAAAGGATGCTTGTAAAAGACTTATAATTATTATCACATCTACATCTCCTTTACAAGCCCCGTGTAGTATCAGGTAGTAAAACAGGTAGTTTTGTCTTTTTTAATGACAGAGTTGCTACATGTCAATTTCCGCAGTTTACACATAATAGTGTTGATAAGAAATACCAGAGCGAGCATTTCTGTGGATGAATATCCTTTGCCTGGATGTATATAGTAACTTATATAATCACTTTTCACAATGGTGGTGAGCCGAAAAGCATCTCAGTATCCATAAAATTGAGTTGGATGGCCTATAATCAAAAAAGATGGGCTTGAGTTTCACTCTTGTCAACAAAAGACATCCAGTGACATCTCGTTTACTGAACTAGCAACTGTAGAACTGGTTGCATGACCAAGCTTAAATTTTATTCATACACATGATGCTTATTGCATTATACCCTTATAAATTAGCCATACTGTCTTCAGATGGATTAACTAGTTTAACTATATAGAAAGTAATAGCATCTAGCCTTTTTACAAAACATTCAAATGCCTGCTCCTCAAGTAACATGTGCATACAGGTATTTTCGCCTGAGGTAATTTAACTGCTTTTTGTTTTCGAACTTAAACTCAGACACTTCATTCATCCAGAACGTTCTGTTTTCCACTGAGATGCATTTCTATTATTCACCTTTTTTATACAGTACATGTAAATTTACACACATTCAATTAGCAATAGCTTTTAACTAAATCAATTTATGACAAATTAGATCCAACTTAGTCATAGATTTGTTAGGAGTTAAACGCATTTCAAGTGTGGAGAAGCCAAAGCTAAATTATTCAGGCTTGTGTTAAAATAAGCGCATAATTAAAACTGATGCTCATCCAGATAATGTAGATGGTGAAGGTGCTGGAAATTGAACCCACAATCATCTGATCTGCGGTCCACAAAAAAGTATTGGGACAGCCGGCTATCTCGTTTATTTGGTATGTGTTTTTTAAACATCCTATTCCAGATTAAGACCTATTCTTACTTCTATAATAACGGCCACAATTCTGGAAAAGTATGAGGGTAAGGATGTATATAACTTAAATTACTCTTATATGTAATATAGATATAGACACTTCTGGTTTCTGTCATGGGCATGTTCAAACCAACAGCCAAGATGCAAAACAGTTGCCAACAAATTGTTTGCCAGGCAACACACACCACCTCATCACATATGCACTCCCACACACAACACACCACACCTACTAACAAGACTCTAATGCAAAAAGTCACTGCTGAGTAAACAACGCTATCATAAAGATATCCTCTTGTTCATCTTACTTCCTGTAAATGTCATGTCCTACATAATGAAAATTGAAAATGGTTGGAATGATACATGCATATTCCTATGCAAATTGTATTTTGATGTGCAAATGTTTATAGACATTAATTTCCTCATTGCTATTTAGTAACTGTTTTATTAGGAGCTTATCCTAAAAAGCATTGAACACAAGGTGTGTATACACCCTGGATGTTTAGATAGGACACTCTACACACCCATATTAAATACCATACATATTAACATACTCATTCAATTACGCATACACACTCTGTCAAGCCTAGCAGTACAAAGAGACCAATAACAACAGAAGGCATTCGTGGGAACAGGAGAAAACCCAGACATTAAAAGAGACTCTGGCACTATGAGATAGCAATACTACCCACTTTCTATATTACCCCTTTTTGTAAGTTAGAGCCTATGAGCTCATTTAGAAATGTACTTTTACTTTACGACATTTAATACTGTTCCAACATTACTGTTCAATGTTAATTATGAAACTGTGGTTTTAGTAAATACATTTACATTAACAGAATTTAGACTACTTCTGCTTGAAGCTACAGAGAGCAGGTAGAAGTAGCGTAGCAGTGGAGTGGTGTGTGAAAATTTTCGTAGGTTGAAAACAACACGTGCAGCTGCATTCTGAATCATCCGCAAAGGACGAAATGTACTGAGAGGAAGACCTGCCAGGAGTGAGTTGCAGTAGTCGAGTTTAGAAATTACAAGAGACTGCACTGGCCTCAGTAGATAACAATGGTCGAATCCTCTTGATGTTATGGAGGATAAACCTGCAGGATCGTGTTAACATGTGAGGAAAAGCATAACTGATGATCCATAGTTACCCCAAGGTTGCGAGCAGTGGTTGAAGAGGGGATCAGCGAGTTGTCCGTGGTGATTTGTCCACAGAACACCGATGGACTAACATTCAATTAATCAATCAATCAATCCATCAAGGACTAAAAGGAACAGTTACATAATGCGATGCCTTCTATATGGTGGCTAACGGTTAAGGTGCTGGAGTACCAACCCGAAGATTGTGGGTTTGATTCCCAGCTCAACCGCGGGGGCTTGCAAGCCACCACTGTTGGGTCCCTGAGCAAGGCCCTTAACACTCAATTGCTCAGTTGATGAATGAAAAATGTAAATTGCTCTGGATAAGGGCATCTGCCAAATGCTGTAAATGTAAACTCAAAGTGAGGAAGTGTCTCCACACCACCAGGTTCCTCTTCCAGTTCCTCATCCTTTGCTATATTAGCTGACACAGTAATTGTGACTTCTCCAGGGTACTGCGGGTAATCACAAAATGAAATGGCTGATGTTTGCTTAAGAAACAGAAGTCTTCCTTAAATCTGCTGATGCTGAAGTTTGACAAAGTTTAGACAATTTTAGACAAGTCTGAGATATTTGGTGAGCTAAATGTAAGTCACTGTGGATTAGGGCGTCTGTCAAATGCCAAAAATATAAATATAAATGTTCTACAAAAGATCTAAGGTGCATAAATACTTTCTAGCAAGAGTAAGTGCGTGTAAAGGTCATGATATTATCTACTTTTAGGACAGAGGGTTAAGGATTGGTGAAGCAAGAGGTGAGGCAACGTGGGAACTGATAGAAACGGATGTGTGTGACTTATAAGGACTTTCCTTATGAGTGCTGTTGCTAAGATACTGGCTTCTTTTGTTTGTTTTTGCTTGTGAAGTGTTTGAGTTAATGAAAGGTAAACTCGATTCTGTCACATTTCCTAAACAGACCTGCCCTTTCATTATGGGTATAGACAAAAGATTTAAAAGATTTGTATAATCAGTGTAAATGTTTATAATTCGGAATGTGACGTTTTTATTAACTGTTTTTGTCAGCAACTTATGCCAAAATAAACTTCGTGTATGTTTGTTTTATAACGTCGTATAAAACACACGTCTTAAGAAATTTGTACATGAACTACTATTATACTACATATACTACGTTTTTTCTTGTTATAATGTTCCCAAAATTTTTCTTACCATAATACATAAAATAGAACACAATATTATCTGGACTATTCACGAGATTTGCCTCTATTTTATACTCAATAATCAATGCTTATTATAAAGTATTACCATATTATTTATTTACAAAATAGGAACTAATAACATTTTACCAGATTTACATACCCAGATTTAATTTAAAGAAAGATTAGCTTGCAAATTTTTTGGAAAGTTCTTGTTACCTATAGATTGAAAAATATATTTCAAACAAATCATTAAAAATCGTCCAATGGTCATTTTATATTCCTATGTCAATAAAACTATATTTTACACAACAGCGATGGATCTTCTCGAATAACACATATGAACTTTTTATGTATTATAGTAGTTTGATTAGTTCTGGATAAATAAACTGTAGCAACTATAAAATGTAATTGTTTATCTTAATAAATAACATGAATTTCAGGTGAAATCTATGCAAATCCATTTTTTCGCTTTTGCTGCTACCACAATCACCTCTCCACATCACATCCCTTTCCCACTGCCTCATGAATAATTTTATCCAGTCTGATGTCAGTGTACTGATGTTTATTTCATTAATGAGTAAAAGTGGCCGGAGCAGGCTTGCTGATTCACTATGACCTGTCTCTATGTTAGAAGGTCTAATTTTCTCCTCTTTTTTTTTTGACATCCTTTTTAATGTAGCACTAAAATTTTTACCAGCTATCAACCAAGGAAATATTTCTCTACAGCTTTCATACATACACTTGTACCATGCCTATGCTTCTCTTGTACTGGATCTTGTTAGGAACATGTGCTTTTGAACGCCTGTGTCCTCTTGAAGCTATAACGTTCGGGTGCATAGTGGGAATTTTGCCTGTGTTGTTAAACAGCTGGTAATTGAAAAAGCCATCTGTTAAAAGATTCTAATGCAGGATGGAAAAATAAAAGAAAAGTAATAAATTGGGTAAGAAAATGTGCAGTAGATAAGCTCAAACCTACATACTTGTTATCATGCTCCTGTAAATCATTACCAGTTACACTGATTAGTGAAATCACAAAGAATTGAAGAATTTCTTTGGCCTCCAGTTTAAGTTAAAGAAGTGAAAATGTTTAAAGGTTCAAATTAGATTTAAACTAAATTTTAAGTGGCCATCCAATGCTAATTTTCATACAAGTTGATATAATTCTTAGAGTCTTAATAATAAGTCTATAATATACTTTGATTAAAAATTCTCTTCTTGTCAAAACTGACCCGCTACCACCGGTTGTATCAAATAGCAGCCCAAATTTTATCAACCAGCCTGGTCTGACTTAGCTCAGGCGGAACTATGCTAAAACGATCAACAATCATGGGAGTGGACTTGGTCAAGATTAAAAAAAAAAAAAACACTGGTTGACTCTTTTGTAAGAAATCCACTGTTGGCAGCAAGTATTCAAAGAACCAAAGTCCAGTTTTATCACATTTAAAGTGACACAAAACAGACTCGATGTCACAAAACATAACACGGCTTGATAAGCAGACATACAGTGGTTACAGCAAATACTACAATTTTTTATGTATGACAAAGAAGGACACATCACAAAAACAACCAATGAAAACATGACACATGGACAAGGAAACAAAAGACAAGAATAACACAACCCCGACCCTGACATTTTTATAATTATAGGTTGGTTGTATAGAAACACTACCAACACACATTTCAGTTCAAACTACTTGTAAAAGAGCATGTTGCATCTGATTACCCTATTAAATAAAACTTATTTGTTTATTCTCAGTGAAAACTTATTCTTTATTTATAGCCCATCCACTTCCTGACATATTTTCAGAGGTAAAGGGAAACCCATTGAAAAAGACAACAGGTCAACAAGACGATACCCTGAATCTCAGGATCAAACTTTATTGTTTACACTTCTGAGAAATATGAACATAGGAATGTTTTATGAAAAAAATCTTAATTTAAAATCCCATGTTATCACCATGGGAAAACATTTACCCAGACAGAAGTAGAAGCATGTTTAGGCCTGTTTCCAGAAAGTCTATTTGAAAGGAATGCACCTTGCTACATGTTACATGAGCTCAAACCGAAATCTGACCCTCATTAGGTAACACAGATAACAATGTCTACAGTAACAGCGTTGGAATTCCTTACAAATGTATGCAAAATCTAGACGAAGTATTAGCCAACAGAAATTCCGGATTTAACTTTTTTTAGGGTTTTTTTTTATAGCATGACATATTTGAGAGATCCATAATGACCTTATTTCTTGGCAACTGCTTATTTTACAGTTTTAGTTATAAAACTACAAGTATAAAGTATAAAACTAATTTGTAGTTATTTTAACTGATAATTCTGTATGTTAACAACATTTACCCACAACTAGTTATAAAGTGAATGAACCTAGATTATAATCATGGACTAAATATCTATATAAAAAGCTTTCCTTTTTTTTCCTTTTGATAGATTTATGTACAGAAACTAACTAAACTAAAACTTTGTTACTGTGTTTTTTCTCTTTTATTTTCAGTATTAAAACACCAGAGTCCAGGCTTTAGAAGAGATCCAGACCAAACAAAACAATGACCTCATAAGTAAGGAAAGACAAACGCGTCATTTCCTTACATTTTGGACTCAAAACTGCTCGAACACTCACTATAGTATGTCTCATACATACACACTCACTTCTACTACTGAGGCAAATCAAACTTTTCCAGATGAATAGATTAATTCTTCACTTCCTCAAATATTCTTGTCTTGCACAATGAGGGAAGTCTGCATTCTTGAGCAGCAGTGTGCTAGGCACTGAAAAACAGCTTGGTTAGCTGGCAAAAAAACCCTCACATTAAACCACTGATGTGATTCAAACCACAATTCCACAACAATTTCAAGTAATTACATAGACTTTCTACATTAACACAACACCAAACACTGTGGAGATGATTTTGCCAGGTAGAATCCTTTGTTATTCATGAATCAACATTTTAATCAACAAATCATACCCATCTGATGTTATTAGTGAGTGCCGACCAAAACCTGCCTCAACCTTTCTCTAATACAAAAAAAAAAGAAATATTTAATTTGACATTTTTATAACTTTACATGCTGTACTGAACAATTGTATACAACATGCGTGTGCAGTTTAGTTAATGTGTGAACATTTCTCTCGTCTTCATGATCAAAAATATGTATTCAGATGTGCATGCATAAATAATAATACAAATATATATATTTAAATTTATGGTTATAAAATTGATGGTTATTTCAAAAGGCTGTGATTCAATTAAATAAATGTAAACCCTGTTTTATAGTAAGAGTGTAGTTGCTCTATTGTGTGTTTTACAGGTTCATAAGTTTACAACATTTTACATTCAATTGTGCATTAAAGATGGTTTTTGATTCACTGTCTAAATTAATTCATGTTTATTTTGGATCATTATAATTAATACAGTGTAAATTTACAATTGTTGTCTCTGGACTATCATAAATTATTTTTATATAGTTTGTCTAATTTCACGGTGTGATTCAATGGTAATCCAGGAATCGTCATTGTCAGTATGTTCTTGTCAATGAATTTACTGTCTCAGGCAATGAGCTTCAAAAAGACTCAAAAATGGCGGGTTTGGTTGACACGCTGATGATTGGTTGATTAAACTGTTGATTCAGGGTCAACAAAAAATATTAATCCAGCATCACATCCTACTTGGCAAAATCACATCCTACTTGGCAAAATCACATCCTACTTGGCAAAATCACATCCACCAGGGTCCTGTCTGTATCAAAGACATTTTCATGTTGTCCGTTTTTGTCGTTTAGAAAGGTTTTTTTTTGTTTTGCTTAATAAACACTGCATTCACAAGAGTGCTCAACGCTCAATATGCATAATATTACACAGAACAGACTTTTTAATATAAACAGCGTTTTTAAAACTCTCAAATCTGATTGGCCAAAAGTGTTGATAAACTGTAAATGATAGTGAAGTGATAACAGGAGAACCACCAACTATATCATCGTATGTTTTTCTCATCTTTATCATCGTATAACTGTTTAAATGTTTTAGACAGACTTGGCTATCACTAACAAGATGCTATTATATAAAAATTCTCTAAATATCTCCATCAAAAACCAAAATAGCATTTTTAATCAGAAAAAAATCAAGCAAATAGGATATATTTTTTTAATAGTAACCAGACATGACATTTACTGAAACCTAAGCAGTTACAACCTTGTGTAAAACCTAAGCTTTGTGAATCCATTACAGATGTAGTCAATTTATCAAAGCCAGATGCAAGACAAGACATTATCCAGAAACCTGCAAACACATCCAGACAAATGCCTACCAGCTCAAGCAGTGGTTTCTGGGAAGATCATGAATTAATCATGTGAGAACAGGTCAATTAATTTGATCAAGGTTAATCAATATAGAATTTGTATTTTATTAAATGAGAATGCTACAGTAGGCCGGTGCCATGCTGTAGTGGGTTAAGGTGCTAACTCCGGATTCCAGTTCGGGTCCTTTCCGGTCCTACCCTATCTCTTTCTATCTCCCCCAATTTATCCTTTTGTCCAATCAGTAAAAGCAAAAAGTGCTACAGTAATTTTATATGAACTTGTGACAATTTACACTTTTTAAAGAATATCTGTTATACAATATGGGGCTGGTCGAAAGCATGATTGGAATTTGTGTCTGTGTGTCTGCACTTATCCCCCTATCCAAAAGCATTTCATTCTTTTTACTTTAAAGTCCAAGTCTAAAGCCTGCTGGTTAGAAACTACTGTCACATACTGTCTCAGCCTCGCATTGTTTTAAGAGAGTTTTGGTCAATTTTAACATACAATAAAACTAAGTCTGGTTTCTTCCAAGGTTTTTTCCTCCATTTTGTCCTGAATAGAGTTTTGGTTTCTCGCCACTGGCTTGCTTAGTCGGGGACTCTTAATTTACATATATTAATTAAACTGAACTGAGTATTTTCAGTGAATGATGATTGTATTGTCATATTTGATTCTGTAAAGCTGCTTTGACACAATCTGTTTTGTTAAAAAGCGCTTCATAAATAAAGGGGATTTGACACTCAGTCTGGGTGAACACATTTCAGTGTTCTACCTGCTGTTTGACTTACGCAGCTGCTTGTAAACTTGTTGAACTTTCTATTATTAATATTTATATAATTTTATTAATGCGCTTCTTTTATAGATTGCCATTTCTATAGTAACAGCCCATAAACAATAAAAATAATGCATAATTAATGTGATGTTTTCTCCTAGAGGTGCTGTATGTTATATTTATTGATATATAACAAAACATATCTCAGACGTCTCAGTGGTTTGCAACATGAGACATGTCCTTTACATGAAAAAGATTTGGACAACGGAATTTGCACATTCCGGTTTTTCAGTCTCATTGTGTGTTAAAAGGTGTGTTTTTACATCAAAAGAGATAAGACAGGACAGGATGTTAAAAAAACCAATTCTTTGTAACTGCCATTCTGCAAGTGATAAAAGGAAATAGTTCCATTTACGTTAAAAGTGTGCAGCATGTCATTTTTTTTAATCATTATATTATATACCACTTAGTTACCAGTTATATACCAGTATAACTATTGGTCAATCTCTACCAAATTAAATTATTTTTGTTAAACAGGCTTATCCCTTATGTGATATTTCTTTATCTTTGCCTGTGCGGATCTGCGTGAGCTTGAAACCTTATCAAATTTGTGAAACAACAATAACAGATGATTAAAATATATCTAGTAGGCAATTAAAAAAACTGACCATCATTTTCTTTCTAAAAAATGATATAACTACAAAACAATATTTTCATTCTATAAATCCAAGATTTGCTAAAGTAGAACAAATAAGCTCCCACTAAAAAGAATACCCCTGTGATATAACATCCGCCTCCATAAATTAAAGCAATCTGTGTTGCGCACTTTTTTTACATGGGTGGCCCAGTGCAGCTAAAACCTGTTTCAGTGATGAATTCTGATTTTGGAAGTCTGACTTTGAGGTTTCCGGCAGGTCAGTGTGTGATTCATGCTTGGATTTATTACATCAGGAGGAAACCTCTGAGAGCCGCATAAACATGTCTGAGAGCGCAGAGGATGTGACAGAGGGATGCTGCCCTGCCCCTTCTACTCCTACACCTTATAAGGCCTCAGGAAGAGCTTGGGTAGTTGGAAATTATAAAAAAACCCTCATTTTTACCTCCATCTAGTGATCAACATGAGAAAGCCCATTTTTGGAAAATTCCATGACGGCCCAGACATCATATATAACATAAAAACATTTTATTGACCTTTTAATGCAACAGACAAATGTTAGATATTTAAGACTCCTAATTCAGATTATAAAATAAAGAGGGATGAATTGATTAGATTAGATTTATTTGTTTGTTTGTTTTACAGATTCTTCTTTTCTTTAACTCAGATACTACAAGTATCAGTATCTTAAATTTGAAGTCATGGAGACAATTGGGTTACAATAAAAACTCTATCCTTTTTAATTAATAGAAACGATCTAAAAAAAAAAAAAAAAAAAGAAACTAAATCTAAACTACAAGAAAACGTAGCTGCGTATGTTTTATTCGTTCTATATAAGAATAGTGAGTTAAAGGTGTATCATTCCTGTAACAATTGCCACAGTGTTCTATCCTAATTTAAACCAGACAAAGTGTAGGGATAGAAATGCCTTCCACAGTAGAACAAAATGTAGCAGACCATACAATCGTTCTTTTTTCATGTTTACTAAGCATATCTGAATGCTTCCACAAGTTGAGAGACAAAAAAGTTATAAGGTGTCAGAATAAGGTTGTCAGGGTAGAATTGAAAGGCGAGACCCAACATGTCTGCTTCTTTAGAATGCACTCAGACAGTGTTATAATCTGCTTTGGCCTGCAGCCGTAGAAACTGTCATTAACTGCGTAACATCATCAGGTTTTAAGCCAGTCACATATACAGCAGCTAACAACGACACCCTAAAGAGATATTCATCTGATCAGGTCTGTCTCTCCCATTCAGAGCCTGGGATCATTCCGTGCCACTATTCAGATCATTCAGTACACAAGAGCGAAAAGGGTGCATTTACATGGTAATAGATATTATAGCACTAACAATAAACTTAAAACTAAAACCTGAACCTAAAAAATAAAAAAAAAATTGAGAACATGACATGCTAGATAAGGCTAACAATAATAATGCAATGCTGTTTGCTGCAGTGTCGGTTGCCGACTGTTACTGCTATGCCTCATGCTCACTTTTGTGTTTTATTATCAGATTTCTTGTAATATAAATAATTTTTGTACCTCTTTACATCTTTTGCAGCAAAAAGTTTGCGGTCTGCATAAGTTATCAATTAAATATTTTCAAACTACTGAGCCTGACATTATGATGCTACTGCAAGAATCTTTGCACTAGAAGTTCTGTCAATGTACATGAGCTCAATATCGAGCCTGATACTGAGACCAGTATCGGTATTGTTGCATCCCTATCTAACAATAAATGTTGAAGTTTTGGCTGAATTGCTTCCTCCTTCCTGGGTTTTATTTCCTATTCATATCTAATTTATAGTCAGTCATTTACATTTGCAGTATTTGGCAGACACCCTTATCCAGAGCAACCTACAATATTCCTTGTTATACAACTGAGCAATTAGGGGTTAAGGGCCTTGCTCGGGGGCCCAGCAGTGGTGGCTTGGTGGGGCTGGGAAACGAACCAGGGTCCTCAAGTTGGTAGTCCAACAATTTAACCACTGCGCTACCATCTCCCCCAGTCTTGTATTATTTAATTTAAATCTTTTAATGACTATCTACATACATATTACACTATGATTTCCTCACTTCCTTTTCACTCAAACTTCCTGAAGAATCCTGAATCTATTCGTAATATTTAAAAATCTGAAAATGTTTACATAAATCAACAATTTACACAATCATCTCATTGTCTTTTATTTGTATTAATAAGATTAGTTTAAGAAGGAATTTTAATTCTTCTTCTCTAATCTGATTACAAGGCATCCGATTTACGTCTATGATGTCATCATAACGTCCAGGTCTAATTCTAATAAGCACCTTAGACCACACCCACAATCTTAAATGCAGAGGGACCACTGGGGTCTGAGAACTGATAAAGGAAATCCATAATCTCATAGGGAGGCATCTGTTGAAGACGCACCAAATTGTCAGGTAAGTCAGACAGGCGTCTATACCAACCAGTTTGTTACTGTAGAATTACTGTAGATAAGAATTTGTGTATTTAATAAAAATCCTTTTTATTGAGGATTAAGAACTAAGGATGGGTAGATTAAGGCCAAAGACTACCATCACTATCTGGCCTTTTATGATGTAGCAGTTAAGATCTACTATAGTTTCCTGAAAAAAAACCCCCAAAACCAGTTACAGTGTATTTACATTTCGTTTTAATGAAATGTAGCTTTGATCAAATACTGTATATAGTCGGATGCATGGTGACATTTTGACATTTATGTCTGACACTTTTTTGTTTGTAGAGAATAATAATATTCGAAAATATAAATATATATAATATAATATATATATATATATATATATATATATATATATATATATATATATATATATATATATATATATATATATATAAGATAACGACCAGCTAAAGCAGGTTTAATCATTTCAACCCAATCATCTAATTTGTATTCTAATAGCATTATTAGTATAAATAATAGTATTATTTCTATAAATAATCTACATAACTTATCCAGACCACACTTTAAATAACATATAACTCTAAAAATATAGTAGTCTTGTTTACCTAATATAAGTATACTTAAGTATACTAATGATAGAATTAAATGCCTTTTTAATTAGTAATATTTAAAAAAAATTTCTTTATAACTTTTAAATGTTTGTTAAAAACAAATAAAGAAAAGAACTAAATGCGTTGAAGATGCTCGTCTCTCTATTAAAATTAGCATGTATGGAGCACACAGTAACAATGTCTTCCAAAATGCAAAACAAATGAATATTTTTGTGTATTAATCTTATAATCCAACCTCAACCTTAATAAGTGTAGGTGACACTGACATCTATAATCCATCTTTTTGTAATTACATCATTATAATTAGGGTGGTTTAAGCCACTACACCTGCTGACACCTTTCTCACTGTAGCTATCAGTGTAATCGTTTATTAACCCTTTTCTGTAGAATTTAACTTTTAAAATCTAAGAATAGTCTTCTATGGGGCTTTGCATGGCAAGGAACTTGGTTCTGTATTTTCTCTATTGTTGATTACCCAACAGGAAATTGCACAAAGTGGGAAATTTTAAAGCTTATTTATCTTATTCATCGCAAATCCAGGTAGTTGTACTTTTATTTATTTATTTAACTCACAGCAGATTCCCTAAAAAGATGTCAGCCCAGGTCCAGGAAGAGGAACCACTTGAACCACACACAGGTAATACAATACAATACAATACAATGACACTGGTTGTGTCTGTATAAAACATTACTATTTTTATATCACTGTTTGGATATCATTTGGCTATTCAGATATCATCAGGTGACATATTAAATGAACACATAATAATAAACAAATCATGTGTACCCTTTACTGATACCTCCATACAAGTTCCATTTATATAACAGTAAATATTGTCTCCAAGCATCTTTGGAGAAACACAAACAAGCATGCACCAGTAACGAGGAAAACTCGTCTTAAATTAAATTAGCATCAAACAGACAACAGACATCCTCTACTATTTCGTAAAGAATAATGTGTATATACAAACAGTACTAAGAGTAGGAAAAGGAGTTTTATTATGAACAGCTTTTCATTTCTACAACAGTCCTAACATTATACAGGCTTTCTGACAGCAGAAGTTACTGTTATTATATAACAGTCATTAGAGCTACAGTATCCAGGTTAAATTATCCACTAGAGTATGTCCTTAAAGTGCAAATAGAAGTGTATGTTTGCATGGTTTGTAATCAGAGGCACTGTTAGTCTCGCTTAGCCAGACCTTCAAACTGACGGCAAAAAAGGTCTGCAAATCTTGGCAGCTCTGAATGGCCAAAGTCGGCCAAAGAGGATGTATGACTGACAATTAAAGCAAACAATTATGTTTCGTTTTGTGCTGCGTTATGTTTGGGGGCATGAAAATGTTCCTGCAATTACAGACCAGTATCCAGTAATCCTTTTAAAAAAAACTACTATGTAATGGATCTAGATCAATGTTCATTGCCACTGATGTAAACGCAAGAGCTTACTTGTTCAATCAGACACACACAGCATGACACACACGTCTCCCAGAAATTCTGTACACTTCAACTGATCGCAGGATGATCACCAAACTTCTGAAGTTTCTAGCTAAGTGTGCCGAATGCATCAGAGGTTCAGCCAGCAGTTTGTGGGCGTAAAGCTAAGACTAGGGTGCTGCTATCAATTTTGAACTCCTATGAAATTACTGTTAATACTAATAAAACAGATCTCTGGGGGCTTCAAAGTGTGTGGGCCCTTAGAATCGTAGTAACTTTCCCACCCCTTAACGGTATCCCTGTTTGTAAGCACTATATTCTAATGATAAAACAATCAATACAAGAAAAGCCTGTTCAATAAATTGTAAACAAGATGTTGGGCTACCACACTGCACCATGCTTACATTCGTTTGTACACTTTACACTTCAGACCTACATAAGTGTCTTCGGAGTATATTAACAAGTGTCAAAGAAGAAAGGTATTTGTGTATAAAAAGATAAATAATTAAAACAGTTCTGATTTTGAGATTGTTAAATTGTCTTAGGAGCTACTAATCCTATTTGCAAATGGCCAGGGGGCTTCAGGTTTTTATTCCAATCAAGCAGTACATAAACCTGATTCCCCCTGTTAAAATCCTTGCTTTTAATAGATTTAAGTGTAGCTTGAGTCACGTCAGAAAGCAGGTTTTAAGGGTAACATAATACGTTCAGGAATTCTAAATCTAATACAGGAGTTTCGAAATCTACAGAAAGATTTCTAATGTTATGAATAGTTGTGAAATATTTACACAAAACCAGACTGTCAGTTTCATGTCTGGTGACGTAAACATTTATCAAGGCTAACGCCATAATGTGTCACTAAAAAAATTTGAAACAATTAGCAGTTAAAACATTGCTATCATGTAAGTAATAGTTATTAGTATTAGTAATGACAAGAGACCAAAACAAAAAGAAAACTGCTTTCTAAACAAATTAATAGGAATTAACAATGAAAAAGGGAAGGTTAAGGAAAGGTTACATAATTCTCTTCATTAAAAAAGGGAATTATGTAATAACAATGACTAGAAAATGGATGGAAGTGCAGATGGTCTTCTTCAAATACACAGGAAACCACAAGGCACACACAAGGAACTGAAAAAACAAAAAGGGAAACTTAACGAGAGCAAAAAGAGTTAGGAATGAATTACAGAAATTAAAAGAAGAACTTTAAAATCATACAAACAGAAAATACTAATTGCATTAGGAGTAAACTGATTTAACGCTAACAATCTATAGAACCTAATAAGAACCGCTATGCTAATACCTGAAGAAATGGAATTGTGTGAAAGACATTTCCGACAACCACAAATCTAGCTAATAATTTAGATTAATGCTGAGCATTTAACATGATTCAAATACCAATTTAAGGTTTGTTTATGAATTATTTTAGGTGATTTCTGTGTTTTTTGCAGGTCCTAAAGGGGTGATCCACGACTGGAGGAAATTTAAGCTAGAAAGTGAGGACCATGAAAGCACACCACAGAAGAAAAGAGAGCTCCTCAGACAGATGTCCAACCCAAAGTCTAACAACGATGATAATCCAGACAGAATTAACCGCAAGGTCCTGAAACAGAGCTAGAAAAACTTTAGCTTTTACACAACAATTTTGGTGTCACAATTTTTAACACTCCATTGCCACTTTATGGTCCATATTAACTATATCACATAACCGGATAACAATAAAGAGGACCAATTTTCCTGAACAATTCGAATCATAGTATTTGCACAAACTAATTCTAATGAAGGACTAACCCTAAAAAGGTTGCTACTGTGCTGATACGCTACACTATTACAATAGCTAGCACATTGACTAGCTAGCAAGTGGATATCTAAACTAGTAAAGTAGTGCAACGTTAAAGGCTTTGAACATAATATGTAACATCTATTAACTATCAATATTTAAAAGGAAATATGTATCTTGAAATATGAAGTATTTATTGCTTCTATTTAAAATGTCTTCAGAATTAAATTACATTGGCATTGTACAAGAAACAGACCTGTATTAAAAATAATTGTATCACAGTAAAGTAGCCTGGATCCACATGAGAAATTGACCTTGTAAATATAAAACATATTTTTTTCTTAATCCTAAATAAACCAAATTATTGGTTATTTTTACAATACAATACAATTTTTACAATTTTATTTTGTTAACTTTTTGATCTACAGATGCCAAATCTGTTGCAACACTTTTACACAAAAAATGTCACACGAAACCAGACTGTCAGCATCATCATAATAATCTTATGTATATATGTCTCACTGATAACAGTTTAATTTGTCACCCAAACCAGATGAGCATTCAGGAGTATGAGATGATCCAGGAGGAGGATGAACAATGTCTGAGGAAATACCGCAGGCAATGCATGCAGGAAATGCATGACCGCTTGAGCTTTGGGCCCAAGTTCGACAGTGTTTTTGAGCTAGATAGCAGTGAAGCCTTTCTCAAGACTATCGAAAAGGAGCACCGCCTCACCTTGATCATCGTGCACATCTATGACGATGCTATTAAAGGCTGTGATGCTCTTAACAACTGCCTGAACAGCCTGGTCGTCGAGTATCCCAGCGTGAAATTTTGCCGAATTCGGGCGTCTGCAACAGGTGCAGGAGAAAGGTTCTCTGATGATGTTTTACCCTCTGTGCTGGTGTACAGGGCTGGAGAGATGCTGGGAAACTTCATTTGTGTTACCAAGCACCTCAATGAGGAGTTCTTCCCTGCTGATGTGGAGAACTTTCTTAATGAGTATGGCTTGTTGCCAGAGAAGGAATTTGCTGCCTGCCCTGATGATGAAGAAGATGATGAAGAGATTGGGGTAGAATAATTCATATTAGTGAAGCAAAGCCATAGTAAAAGAATAGAAAACATACAGATAGGCTATTATATGTTCACAAGCACATTAAGTCAAATGCTTTAATCAGTTTTTCATGCAGATTTACTATGCAAATACTTAAAGACCAAAGAAACCAAGTGTCACAGACATGCCAGGCTTCTCCTCACTTCAACGGTCACTCTCTCCAGAATACTGATTGCACACACCTCATTGATAGAAGTAGGACTCTCTCTCATGACTCAGTGATTCTCCTAGCACTTCCAGTAAGTTCTTTCCAAATTCCACAGACTTCTATGTTCCATTGAAGTTTTCCGACTTCTCACTCTTCCAGTGTTTTAAAGATATTCCAACGTGACTCCTCTAATTCAATGTGTTCTGGGTAATCCGGTGTTTTCTTAGGTTCTCTATTCGTTTTAAAGACTCTATGTTCGCTAAGCTCAAAGTCTCTGGTCCTTTGTGTTTAACTTCTGGAATAAAGTGATCTGTTTGATTCTAATATTGTGTTCTGAGTCTACTTCCTGTTACAGCAAAACTCAGCACATTTCTATAGTGGAAATAACTGAAAACAAGTTATTATCATATTATAAAATGATTATATAAATTTATGATTTGCTATTAAAAGGGACAGCCCAACTTATAGGTTGTATTCAATATTGTGAAAGTCCTGGTAGTTCTGGTATTAACCTTGGCACATTTATTTTTTAATTGCCTAACAATTAAAGTTGAAATTGGTTTAAACAATAAATAGTAATAATTTTAAAGTAGTTATGATTTGGGTTGCAGTGGCACTTCATTTGAGGGTAAAAGTAGCTTAGCTTAGTGGGTCCAATTCCCAGAATTACCACTGCTGGGCCCTTAAACAAAGCCCTTAACTCTAAACTGCTCCGTTGGATAAATAAGATAAATGTAAGTCATTCTGGATAAAGGCATTTGCCAAATGCCAAAAATCTAAATGTACCACTTTTAATTAGTGCCATGGACACAATTTGGACGCACAGAACTAATAAAATCTTTTTAAATAAGCTGTACTAAATTGTTGACAATTTAGTATTCAAAGCAAAAGAAAGTTAAATAAATTAAATGTGACTATGAAACTTTGCAAATAAGTCCCTTTTAACCTGCCTTGTTTGTTTTTTTTAATATTTTAAGTCTTTATTTCGGGTTCATCTGAGGTTGACATCAGATGAGTCATATATCAGATGAGGCAATTTACCAAATTCAGTGTAAGTATGACATCGGAAACAGTAACAATGTGAAGCATCATAATTAATTTGCTAAAGATCGCCGAACAGTAGATCTTTAACACGCTTCTATACTACAGAATTGTACTAAAGAAAAAGAAAGCATCATCAGATTACGAAAAACCTGTTGATGGGTAATCGGCAGATGTCAGTTTTCCTAGGGAGTAATTGTTGTAAAGTAAAAACAAATCATTACAAATTACTACATACAGTAATCATGACTAACAGGAAAATGAATTACATTAAAACTAATTTTTGAGTAATGTGACACAATTTGTTTTTTGAAATGATCATTACACAGATCATTAATGTGTCATACACATACGTGACAGTTTTCTTGTACTTCTATACCATGTAGAAATAAAGCATTTCTTCAAACGTTTTAAAAAAGGAAAACAGTGTTGGGGAATCGCTTCTACTGGTCAGCATTATGCAAGATTTATGCATAGTCCTGATATTATCTTTAGAAATATTATGTTTAACTATAATTAATACAACATGAAGACATTTTCTAATTGAGTTGATTAATAAATAAGTAAAATGCATTTTTATTTTTATTACATCCTGTTTCTTCAATTATAACTGCAAGTTCACTTTAAACACCAACCTGTTAAGTTCCTCACTGTTCATAAATTCCTCCATCACTGAATTTTTTCTTGTTTTCCGTTTTAGTTAGTAAAAGTAAACAGTTTAGTTAGTGAAATCATGCTATTGTGGATAATTCAAGAAATGGCAAACTGACCAAAAAAAATCCTTCTGCAAACTTCTGCATGTTTGTATTACACAGTATGTAGAGAAGAGATACAAATTTGAATCACTGAAAGCCTAATAATGTTTTAACTGACTCAAAAACCATTAAACACTTCTGAGTCTTAAGAATCATCTAAATTATATTTTTTTCCCACCCTTAATCATTTCCTGGAACCTTTTGCAAGAAGATTTTCTATCTGTTGCTTGTTATACTATACAGGTACAGCTGGTTCATCTGGATTAGTCTTTGAGTGCTGAAATATTTCACTTCTAGGGTGACTCATAGCATTAAACGGTAATTGGGTAATTAACTGCTCTATATTCAACCATTGGCGTGTTGAGGAAACAGTTTTAGATCTAAAAACAAACAGATAACGAGCATTTTAATTTGTATAAGAAACATACGTAAACGAGTTATACGTTAGCGTGTTCCTACGTGTATTTATGCGTTATGCATCAAACACAGATATTTATTAAGGGTCTATTTTAATGATATAAAAACTATTTGGAGGAGATGATAGAATTGGACTCCAATCGATTTATTAAAAGATTCTATTATATCCAATATTATCTAAACTAATATACTCCAGGGTGTGTGACATTGAATTAGGTGGCGAACTCTTTATGACTTGTCTAATGTGAGCATTTTATAAACATACCATGTGTCAAGTGACTTTGTGATTCAAAAGCAATTTTGTGATTAAGTTATAATTGAGCTCACAAATTTTTTTTTTCTTTTCCAAGATTTTCCATGGGTTTTGGCCAAAAAGTATAGCATGTGCTCATTATTATAACACCCATTCAGCCAAAGCTCTCTTTAATGTATGTGCATAAACGATACCGCTGTTACGAAATGTTATTACTGGTAGTATTTTAAAAAACCTAATTACTAGTAGTATTTTGAAAACTTAACCTAATTTAGGTAAAAATTTTAGCAGCTTTTACAATTGCTAACACTGTATTCGTTACTGTTTTGTAAATTTCACATAATCTTATGCTGCTTTCCTATTGGTAGATTTTGGGTGAGTCACGGGACCGATTAAAATATTTTAATCAAAAAAAGATCTCACAACCAGTGTGCGTGGCACATAATGTTTGTTTTTGTTTGAAGCTAATATTTTAATTAGCAGGACTCGGTCAGGCTTGCTGGGTGTGTCAGCTCGCCGAGCTAACGGAGGGCAACTGTGACTGTCTGCTCCTATGTTGTAGACCATGTGCTTCATGTATGTTTCTGCTATCTGTGTCTTGTCATTGGTTGATTGTTCCCCTATTGTGTTCAGGTTTTTTTTATACCTCTGTGTATTGTAGGCTCTCACAGTCAACATTCCATGTTATAGCTAAAAAAATGGTCATGGTTTCAGGTTATCTGTTGCTAGTTTTTAGTTTTATTACTTACCTTATTCTTTGTTTTGTTGGTGTCACTTTAAATAACTGCACTTTCATCCAAACCAATCTTCCGTCTCATGACATTAATATACATAAATGTCTAAAGAACTACACATCGGTGATGTTTTGTGTGTGAGATTCTCTTACCAATTTAGTTTATTATCAGTGTTTGTTGATGAAGCTTATTATGTGAGGAACATGACACCACTCACAGATCTTTTATGTCTATGTGTTTTTTATGTCTATTCCTATCAGTTTTACTTTTGTTGAATGAATAGTCATATAGCGAAAATTATTGTTTAAATGCTTTTTAATGAGAGACAGAACAGACAAGAAATTTTTTTAACTATTTATTATTTTTTTTCCACCAAGTCATAAACAAACACTTGTCTCTTATTCATTGAGATAGAGTAGAGAGGTTGCTGCGGCCAGGAGAGCGACTGCAGCCGTCACCGCCATGCCTGCTGCCAAACGAGACACAGAGACAAAAAGAGAATCATGAAAGAGAGTTTACTTGTTTTGCTCTCAAACCCAAACCTCAAATTTAGATGAACATCTGATAGTTGTTAAACTAACATGAAGAACATATTAGAACATCTGCTGAATGACTATGAAAATAATTTATACTATTAAACATAAATCATAAATCTAAAAATGTTTTTTTCCACATGACATTTATAATTTAACAACATAAAATTAAACCACACGTTCCTTAAAATTAATTATTATAAAATTTAATTACTGTGTCACATGAACTTAATAATGAATAATAATACACTTTCAGAACATACTGTGAATCCGTTAAGAACCTATTGTCTGTAACACACCTGCATACTGTAATGCTGTTTTTGATTTTGCCACTGTCTCACAGCTGGATTGTGTAGGCACAGTGTTAGTGAGTTCCTCAGTACCGTTATTATCCACTTCCGAAAAAGAGCAACATGCTGAAACACACAAACGCACACATTAACACAAAAGTTCACAGGAAATCGGGAGTTTGTTCACACTGGTCTTACACCCTTTAGGTATAATACATGCACTATAGAAGATCAAACCTGTAAATACACACTATACCAAGCTTGTTTTTCTGTTTGTGTTTAAGCAGTTTCAGACACGTTTTCTTTTTAAAAACAGTTAATATGGCCAAAAATTATGTTTGGCAAATTAGTTAGTTAACAAACACTAGTGAAAAAGAAGAAAATCGAAGTCTAATTCATGTGTGGTAGATTAATCTATCTTTATTTCTTAAAGCTGCCCTGAAAAATTGGCAATGACTCAAGAATGTTTGTAGAAAAGAAGCTTTTCTTTTTCTTTCTTTTTTTTGCAAATGGGGTAAAATTCTATATGGCAGACATTTCTATTAAAGTTAATTTGACCCCAAAAAACCAAATATGTATCCATGTCACTGGGTTGGAAGGAGATTGTGAACATGTATCCAAGTTTCCTTAAAGTGAAATTGCTGTGAAGGAAGCAAAGCTGTACCAGATTTCATTAAAAGGGTTAAAAACACTTCATGCAGTAGGATGAAATATGTGACTTTACTCTGAGTCTCCATGCTGGTAACCAGGTCCCCTTCCCCTAAGTCACAACCGAGCATTTCTTTAAACCTCTCAGCCACATCCGCAGTGCTCTCATCCGGGAAAATGTAGTCACACACACTTAGGCCAGAGCTAGGTAAAGGGGCAAACACACGCCGTGGAAGATCCTGCTGCCCAGAGGCCAGATCTGCTGAGACAGGGGAAGTTTCACTGATATAAATTACAAAAATGTATATTATATTTATATATTATATATATTATATATTACAAAAAATTATAAAAAAATACATTAAAAAAATAACATTTGCAGTAAGTAAAAATCTACTGAAAACAATCCATTTTTAAACTCTGGGTGACCAAAAATGTGGCAAACGCACAATTACGCAAGTCAGTGGTTTTGTTTTTGCGTTCATTCTTAAACACAGGCTACACAATTAGACATTTTTTGACCAGGAATCACAATTACGAGTTGAGCAATTTGATCATTTATATTAAAAGTAAGGTTTAAGTACATCCACTTCAGATTTCAAAGAATAATAAAGAATAACAACTTCTTTCAAGGTCTATCTTTATACTGACATTCAACATGATGATATAACTACATCTTTATAGATTTATATATTTAATAGATTTATAGATTTTTATAGATATATTTTTTTGAAAATATTTTTAGGGCATTTTTTGCCTTTATTGATAGAACAGAGGGATGAAATAGGGGAGATAGAGAGGTCGGACCATAAAAAATACCCGAGTCGGAATGGAACCCGGGTTGCCAGAGCGCAGCGACTTGCGCATGTGAGTGGCAGTGTTAAGAAAAAAATTTTTGTGGAGCTTTGTGATTTGTGTACCTAAGGTTCAGAATTGTAAAATGAGTTAAAGGAATCATTTCAAACATTAAGTGTACTTTTAATGTGTTCTGATCTGATGTATTTTTCATTTCTCTTTAACTTTTCTTTTCCTGGGAAATTTCAGTCAGGAAGTTATAGTGATCCAATGCAACTGCACAGAAAAATGTTCAATACTTATAAACGGCACCTGCAAATAAGTTATATAGGATTTAAAGCCTGGAGAACAAATGTTATTACATGTACCTCCACTGAGAGAAGGTCTTGGCACTCAACCACTTAAAACACACAAGACCAGACATGTGAGCCCCATAATTTTTAGTGATTTTTTTGAAGACAAATCCTTTAGCGCCATCTAGTGTTCACTGTTCTATTAACCAGAGACAGTTGCGTTGAAGGTATAATGATTACCTGAAGCTTTGCATTTTTTTACCTCCTTCATTCATGAGTAGATCCTCTAGTAGCATCTCAATGCGGTTAAAAACTGTATTTATTACGTCCCTCTTAAGTGCCTGTGAGAGTGATAGCAAAAAAAACACATTTATTAAAGATTTATAAAAAAACCCAATATTTATTTATTGGAAAGTTAGATTGATGATATATACTTACAGACAGCGAGTACACTAACAAATTAGCATATTAATTAATTTCTAATAATTAAAATATAATGTTTTAGTTAGCATGAATTGTCCTGTGGATTATATTATCTGGATTTATTGTCTTTTGCATTTTTCTGTAATTTTTTACATTTTGCTTTTGTTTATTCGCAATCCTTTTGTCTTACTACTGTACTGTCTGTCACATCATGGTCCTGAAGATACAACACACAAAACAAGAACAAGACAACACTGGATTGCACACACATGGTTGTGCTCACCTGGACAGCGTGCCTGCTTTTGGGTTTGTTGCTGTGAATGTAAGTTCTGCAGTGAACTTCTCCCCTCACACACACCAACCCACTGCACTCCTGCACCACAGCGCTGGAAATCTGGGCTGCATCTGCATTCTCCTGATTTACACAGTTTATTATAACACAACCATTTTACACAGTTTAGTTACACGTTATGATACTTACTGCTGAGACGAGGAGCTGCGCTCGCACTGCCGGCTGCTGGTTCGGCTTGCTGCTCCTTTTCTGCATTACGAATGAACATCATCAATATTTTTAAGAGCTAGTAGACAATATCAAAGCGATCGATTTTTTTGGTCGACCTGCCGGAGGTGATTTGATAACTAATTAAAGAATAAACAGAGCTTGTAGTTACTTCATGTGAGTGTTAAAATGACTTTCTAAACATTACAATTCTAAAATTATATGCGAAATGTGGAAAAGTGCACAAGTCTAACCAATACACACTTCCATTGCTGAATTATTATATGGTCTTATTATAGATTAAATGTTGGCTATATGTGTTACATATTTTTAAAGTGACGAATAGAATATGTGAGAGTGACACTGAAACTATCACTTTCGTAGGAAATAAAAATTTAGGTATTATCAAAAGTAGCCTTAAAAAAAAAAAAATAACACCACATCAACAAAAAATACCCTACTCACCTGCCCCAACAGGAGCTCAGCATCATCTGTTACAGTCCTGCCATTTATGAGACATAGAGCAGCATCAATCTGTTTAGCCCATGTCCTCAATCCATCCTATAACATCCCACATATAAAACAATCATATTAGTCATTTTTAACTGTTAAACAACTGCAGTTTAACTTACAAAACATAGCTAATAGGTTGTGGACGCTTCACCGATACACCCATATGAGAAAAAAGTAGAATGAAGCAAAGCCTTTACTTGTAACATAAACATTACAGCCCAGTGAAGTAAGTTTTTCACAATAAGTGTAATCTTTCCCAAAATGTGGCCATGAAGTTGATGTGTTAGGGTTGATTTAAAAAAACTGCACAGACCACCTCATCCAACATCACAGTCTAATCTCACTACTACTATTGTGGCTAGATGGGGAATTAAAAACCCAAAGTGAAGCTTAAAAATCTAGTTAAAGGTCTTTTCAGATATGTAGAGGTTATTAAAGAAGTAAAATGACACTGAATCTGGAATAAGATGACGGAATCCTTGATGATGGAATATTGATGTGATGCTTAGAAGCTCAATACATTTAACCATAATAGCGTATAACTAATACAGTAAAAATTGTGCCAGTGTATACGCCAGTGTGTATCCGGAAAGAGGGGCAAGCACCACTGCTTGTCTGTTAGAGGTCAGCTAACATTTTAGGAAGCCAAAAAATCTACTTGCCCTAAACCTAAGACCAAACCTACTGATTTGGTCTACTTAATTTAAAACTATTTTAGTATGACTTACATCCACATGTGGTACTAAACCTAACATCTGGCAATGAAAATCTCACCACAAATGTTTTGAACTGTAGTTAATAATCATTATAAATCTTTGCAAACTCAAGCAATCTAGTTTTGCTTACATGAAATGATACACTTCTTGAATTTAGCTAGCTAACAATGATAATGACTAATGATAATAATAAATCCTTAACAGGGGCAATGAGGGCAAAGCCCACCCTAATGATTAAAATGTAGAACCGCCCCTGCAAACTGTACATCAATCCAACTGCATGCTTGATGTGGGTTTATGCACTGATTGATTCTAGCTAAAGCTAGACTGTGAAGCTTATCTTCTGACTGTAGTCCTGCTTCGGTAAAAACAGCACATATAAAGTGTACAACACCTTTATGGACTTGTCCACATTCTCTGATGTGACAGGGATCTGTAAGTCGATCTGCACGTTGCAGGAGATCAGATACCACGAGGCTGAGATGCCACTTTGATACCTCCAGTCTGCAGGCTTGGCTGAACACTGAATGAAAATGATGTAAGTGATTGACAGTGAAGTGAAACAGTTAGATGATTTTTGAGCGAACGAGAGCGTCATACCTTTGGATCTTTAACGTCATACGTTTTGCAGACAGCTCTGATGGCAGAAAACTAAGGAAGCTTTAAGACCTCAGAGGTTTAGTAGCCTACATACAGCCCATCATCATTAAAAATACTGCAGCACGTGATTAAGTAATCCTGGTAGTTCAAGATTTTGCTCACGTTTAAATAGCCAATCACAGTAATTCACACTGTGACCTATACCATCAAGGACTTAGTGTTTTTCTTTCCCTAGATAAGTAAGGATACTTCCTCGTTTTGGAACAGATGTGCAGGGTAATACGTTCCGTCACATCATCCTCAGACAGCTCCCACAGCTGGCTCCTTGATATGGATTTATCCACAGCAAAGACAAGCTAAAGCAACACACATACTATCAAAGAACATGGCAATAGTAATGTATTAACCACGCTTTAAAATATTTGGTTATGATAGCTGCATCTTCATGTACTTCAATGTGACCTTATTGCCGTTTGGATGGACCCTTACCTTTTTCAGTGTGTTCTGTGCTTCTTTCGACTCCTCAGGCGGGGCAACGAGAAACAAACCGAGAACACTCATACCTCCAGGGAGCATTCGAGAAACCTACGTGTTTTAGATTACACAATGACAGCCATACAAGTTATTTTAGGAGGTTATACATAAAGAATATTATGAGTGAGTAAATATTGAATTCTTATGTCATTTTTCATGGTAAAATTTCAGATCATGATAAGAACTTTTTTTTACCTGTCTGGCATGCTCGGCAACCCAATCCACATCGATGCTGTTCAGTGAGCTTGGTGTTTTCTGGCTTTCTGTAGCGTCCTCCGTCTCTTTGGGAGGTGTCCGCACAACGAAGACCACAAAGTCCCTCTGTGCTGAACACTAAATGTAAATATAGTGCATAGTTTAAACAATATGGCTTATATACTGTTTACTGGGGACCCTGGTGCTACAATATGGCCAAAATCAATAAACACCAGATTATAACACTTATATGTCCCGTATACTGAAACAAAGTTAAAAGCACACAATTGTATAGGATTGCTTTTGTATGCCGTACAATTAAGGTTTACAAAAAAATTGAGTGGCCTTTACACTGCCCTCAGTTCAACTAAACACCCCTGAGATCAACTCTGGTGCCAATTTTATCCCAAGTTTTCTGGTTAAAAAAGTGTAGGTTGGGGCCATGCTGTAATGGGTTAAGGCACCAGCACCCAAGTGGGCGGTTGCGCTCCAGCAACTCAGGTTTGATTTCGGTTTGGGTCCTTTCCGATCCCATCCCCGCTCTCACCCCTCTCTGTTTCATCTGTCTGTTCTATGCTGTGCCTGTTTCAAGAAAGCAAGCAAATCCAAGCAATCACTGCCTTCAGTTCACAACAAAAAAATGCACTGCCTTCAGTTAAACTAAACACCCCCAGGTTCTCACTTCAACTAAATACCTCTATGATCAACTCTGGTGCCAATTTTATCCCAAGTTAACTGGTTAAAAATATTAGTATAGGTCAGCGCCATAGTGAAGCGCCATTACGGCACCTTCACCCGCATAGGCGGTTGCTCTCTGGCGACCCAGGTTGGATTCCAGCTGAGGTCCTTTCCACCCCCCCCATCTCTCTCTATTCTAACAAGAAAGGCAAATGCCCAGCAAAAAAATCTGTACAAAATCAGTGTCTAACACAAATGCACAATAAATCCAAAAAGAGCATATGGTTGTGATAGTCAGGTGGGAAGTCAGGGGAAGTGGTAGCGCAGTGGATAAGTTGTTGGCTTACCAACTTGAGGACCCAGGTTTGATTCCAAGCACCACCAAGCCACCACTGCTGGGCCCTTGAGCAAGGCCCTTAACCCCCAAATTTTTTAGTTGTAGAACAAGGAATATTGTAAGTCGCTCTGGATAAGGGCGTCTGCCAAATGCTGCAAGTGCAAATGTGTTCCCAAACTATAACAATGCTGTGATACCATGCAAAACTTCAGCCCAAATGTTCTAAATATTGTGAGATGTGCTTAGAGGAGCATCAATCTGACATTTAGTACAGCTTTAAGTCTGGATTGACCATTAAATATTATTATATTAAATCTGCCACAGTAGACTTCAGGATAGCATTCTTTTGAAAAAGAGGAACTGGCGCGTCACTATAATGAAGTCAATATGGATTTAATAGTCTTACCTGTCCGATGAAAAGTCCAGTGTGACATAACCCAGCAACTGCTGACAAGTCAGACAAGTACTTCTCCACACACTCCTCAACAATGTAGCTCCTGCCCATCCTGTATATTTAACAAACCATCATTACAAACAGTTTATACAGCTGGAATTAACCTACCTAATGACAGCTGTGTGTTTTATTTTATTTTATTTTTAGTAATTTATTTTTAAAGCATTTACAGGCTTGTACATGTCTGTAAACTTCACTTAATTTAAAAACAAAGAAAAATTTATAGACCTTTAGTCTAACCTGAATAAATTTCATACACTTCTTGACTTTCTCGGCAACATAAGTGTACAGTGAAATATAAATACGGATGACTTTGTGGTTCAATGCCAAATATCACTAAAATTAAAAATAGCGCACTAGATTGAGTGTAAAATATACGTCATTTTACGCAAACTTTACTAGGATGTAAGGAGGCATTTGGAATACGACATATGCTGATGTGTCGCAGCATAAAATACGCGTCACCGAAAAGAAAACACCGGATTGGACAGTTAAAATTTACCGTCAGTAGTAGGCGCACGCCATTTGAACGATTTTTACGATTTTTACGATTGGTTTTTGTGGTCTTCGCGCGAGAGTTTCTCGAAGAAAACAGGCCAATCATAAACGCCGAATAAGACGCACGCGACTGGCTCCGTTTCCGGTACCGTTTGACGTCGGAGCCGCAAGGCTTCAGCTAAGTTTGGCTAACTGTTTGTTAGCATTACTTTTAAAGAAATCATGGCGACGGTTTTACAGCAAGTGTTGGAAAAGAATGAGATAAGCAGACTGAGCAAAGCCGCTCAGAGCAAACTCGAGAGATTTATTACGGAGAAGCAGGCGGAGTTGGAGTCGCTAAGGACAACCCATGAGATCTATAAAGCGGACAGCGGTGAGCAGTAGGCTAGGCTAAGCTTGGCTAAGCTGGGCTAAGATAACAGGCTGCTAGTCGGTACTATTGGTTGAGGATGGTGGGAGTGGAGCATTAGAAGGCTTTACCGAGAAAGTGAAAGTGAAGCTGGTGTGAAGTTTAGAGTAAAACCTGTGAATAACTAAAGAGAATTTATATTGTGTTGATTACACAAGTGTATACAGGGTGCACATTACCACATGGAACACAGTGGCTGTTTTAAAAGAGGAGCTGAGAATTAAACTATGGATATTTAATTCCAGTGGTATCCATATTTGATACCACTGTTTATATGTATAAATGTGTAAATGTATATTTTTAGATTTTTAAGTATAGATGCACGTTTTGAAAAAATGCACTCCAAAAGGGGAGATTTGTATTAGACAACTCTAACTCTATATATATACAATTGTATCAACTCTAAATTTATTGCTCGTTGAGTGAAAATATCATCTTTAATAATGATTAAATGAGCAATCACTCCTTCTTAGCATATTAACTCTTTTTTTATATTTGACAGCAAATTACAGATTAAACTAAATCGTCCTGCGGTCCGGCCCATTCATTTACACCCTTTGTAGTGGATATTTTGTTTTTATTCTATTAACTTTTTTTTTTTAGCATTGTATATTCTGGGATTTCTAGTGATACATAAGAGTGGGGAAGTGGTAGCGCAGTGGTTAAAGTGTTGGACTACTAATTCGGATAATCATTCGATTTCCAGCACCACCAATTTGCCACTGCTGGCCCCCTGAGCGAGGCTCCTAATACGAGCTTCTCAATTGCTCGTATAATAAAAGAGATAAATGTAAGTCGCTCTGGATAAGGGCGTCTGCCAAATGCGGCAAATGTAGGAGTTACATAAGTACAAGCACCTTTTATGGAAAGAACTGTCTTTTTTAAAACTAAAATGGTCATGTGATCCACTATGGTGGACATGGTGTGAAACTAAAAGTAACAATAAATTAAAAAATCACTAAAGTCTGATCCGGAGCGTGATGGATAATTGGGTTATTTCCACACTGGCGGTGTATTATTAAATTATATTGTGCTTTGTTTCGCTGTATCTACAGGTGTAAAACTTTTTCACATGCCCTTATTTATTATAGGTGATAGAAACATCAGGTGCTCCATGAATTATACACACTAATGATTGGAACATACTCTGTGTGTATTTTTGCAGAGGAACAGTCGGCTGGCACCGAAAAGAAGATAGAAGAGCTGCAGGAACAGCTTTTGTCGAACAGTAAAGAATGTGGGACTCTTAAGGAGGAGAACGACCGCCTCAGTAAGTGAATGTAGCCATTTTTACACTCCATATATTCCATGTTTGACTACGTATTTTACCATAATGCGATTATTTAATAAATCAAAAAGGAAAGACTGTACTTTTTTTTTTAAGTACAGTTTCTGATGTAATGCTTTAGTTGTTGTAATTTAGTTAACGTCAGTATGGTCATCCTGTTTAGCTGAAGAACTCAAGAAAATAAGAGCAGCCGAGGATGAAGACGAAACAATGCAGCAGGTATGGTTTTCAGTTTTGTTTATGCAATGCTATTTCCTTTACTGTGGGCTTTATTTTGAGTGATTTAAGAAGAGGAGAAGAATGCTGTTTAGTTTGCATCTAACTTGTGTGTGACTTCTCACACTGTCTGAAATGCAGGTGCAGGTAAGAACGCAGCAGACCAAAATGAGCAACAACCAACTAAATCAACACAACTTCCATATATAACCATAATATACAATACATTTCTATAATTATAAAAACACATGGTATGTTTTTTTTATGATCGACCCACAAGCCGGAGTGCTGCAGAAATCTGTTATGATCTCGAGATTTGGACCAACAAAAAATGGAATTAAATAAATGATGTATATGTGGACTAGTAATTGATCCAATTATCTAGATATTTATCTGACCCTGATTCCCATGTTTACATGTTTTGGCATCTTCAAACAGTTTGTGATGCTGGTTTACACACCAACACATAGCAACACCAGTCCGCACGCAAGGCTGTGTTCCCACTGACTGAGCGTGCAGCCTTGTGCTGCCATCTATTGGTGTGTCTTAAAATTTTTTGATCATCAGATACGTAAATGCAGGAAGAGATTTTGTCGAAGTTGTGCAGGCTATCAGTGTTATTTCTACAAACCTCCTTTCAATTAAAACGGCCTGTTTCAGGACAAACCTTCAAAAGCCAAATATGAGATCGAGGCGGAAAACAGAGAGCTGTCCCGCTTGCTCGAGAAGAAATCACAAGAGATGGAAAATCTTTCTGGTAATTTAACCGTTAATGTTTCTGCATGTAATTAAGCGTAGTATGTGATGGTTTGTGACACATATATATTCAAGTTTATTTAATATGTGCTATAAATATGCAGAGGACCTTAAGCGTGTCAGCGAGAAACTTGAGGAAACAGGCAAAGTCAAGATGGAGCTTCAGCTTAAACTGGATGAGCTTCAGTCATCTGACACGTCTTTCAAGGTAAACACACTTATATTTACAGGAATTGTCCGGCGCCCTTATCCAGAGCGACTTGCATTTCTCTTTTATACAACTAAGCAATTGAAGGTTAAGGGCATTGCTCAGGGGCCCAGCAGTTGCAAATTGGTGGTGCTGGGAGCTGAACCCTGACCTTCCAATTAGCAGTCCAACACTTTTACTCAGCATTGTGTTTAATTCAATATATCTTCATAGGTTTGTACATGTTACGTTATAAGATCATGTTTTGCGTGCTATAAAAATAACGTGTTCTGTTATAACAAACTCGTAACACCACTTGAGACGTTATGTTGAGGTTTGTTGATTTGTATTGTTGAGCTTGTCTTTAAACATTAACAGTTTAATTTGGTTTGTTATATTGGCATGACCGGACTCTGTGTTTTTAATGTTGCAGCAACGGGAGAAGCGAATGGAGCAAGAGAAGGAGCTTCTTCAGAACCAGAACACGTGGTTAGGCTCTGAGCTGAAAAGCAAAACAGATGAGCTTCTCAAAGTAGCCAAAGAAAAAGGCATAGAGATCCTACAGCTTAAGTGCTCTTTGGAGAGCAAGACTGAGGAGGTAAATTACTTTTGCCATTTGCAAAATTACCTTTTAGCATCACATTGTATACATAGTTAGGCCTTGTCTTAATACCCACACTACACCCTAAGGTCTTCCACAAAGTGCACACTTTAGTTGGTAAATATGCAAGGAAACAAGTGCGCTGTCTTGCAGAATTGGGACGGTTTAAGGAACTTCACCCATCTGTGTTAAACGTCATTATGTCATCTTCGTGACACCCCTAAGAAAATTTGTGCAACTGACTTTTCTTCCAGGTGACCAGGCTTCAAAAGGAAGTGATCAACCTCAAGAAAACAAGTGAAAACTCACAAAATACAACAGAGAACTTGTTGGCTAAACTGAAGGAGGTTAGTTATTGTGGCAGTACATGTTTTAGCCAAATTAGGCTTTTACAATGGTGTACAATACAATTAATCTCTACCTTAAATATATCTTCAGTGTATTTGATTAGCTGTTTCACTGCTATAACCGCAGTGCTGAAGGGGGTGGGAGTAGAGGCTTAGCTGCTTCTTTCAATGCTCTACCATTTTTGGCTGTGACTATATTTTGTACAGGATATTTTAAAGGTGATATTTAAAGTATCCGATAAATTGATAGTGTTTAATGATTGATCTCATAAATTTATGTGAAGGATCATTTTTAGATTTTTTTTTTTTTAAGAAAAATAAAAAAATATGTTTTCGGAAAGATGTGCCCAAACAAAGTTGGCTAAAGTTGAATATAATGTAAATACTACGCATATTTATGAATGATTGTATGGTCCATCTCAATTTCGGTAAAATATTGTCAATTTAAATATACTATTTGTTAAAGTAAGAAGATTTTATCTTATTGCTGTAATTAAAAATCCTGAAAAGCTGGATTAATAGCTTTTCTAAATGATTTACTTCTTTTTGCATGCAATGATCTTCTGGTCATATCCCTGTGGTATCAGGGTGCTTGTTTTTACATTTAGGAAAAAAATGAATAAAAAACTAACTTTTCTCAATTCTTCCTCACACCTTAGGAGAAAGATCAGCGCATTGCAATGGAGGAAAAATATCGCAATGAGCTGAATGCCAACATGCGACTCTGCAACTTGTATAAGGTCAGATGATTAAAAAGCAGCCATGTGTGGATGGAATTGTTCACATCTAACGGAAGACACTTGCTACATGTGTTACTATTTTATACACTTATTTAATAGTCTTTTTCATGTAAAGACAAACTTGGATCATTTTGTTTGAAGTATTTTTTTTTAAATAAATAATAGTGAATTATAGTACAGATTATCTAAAGGGACCTAAATTACTTGCAGGCTTCCCGTGCTCATTGCAAGTGCTTGAATTTCAGATATATACTTAAGCAAAAATAGATCCTTAAAAGTGCTAAATATAAAAATTTATGGTGCTGTATTTTTAAAAATTGTACTGGATGTGTTGCCAAAGACAAACAAAACAACACTAATGTTTGGGGATGGAGCTGCGATAGCTTAAAAAAAAAACCCCAAATAAACGTAGTGTGTTGATACTCAGTGTGATACTCAACTTGTGTTCTGCTTCCACAAACATTCTAATACTGTATTTGATTTTTGCACATCAGGGAGCTGCTATTAATATGCAGAAATTGCATTTCAATTAGTGCTTTTATTTTTGATTTATTGATTCTATTTATTTTTGATTTAGTTCTGGATCATTGTCGGTCATCTGCTGTTACACTCTACCTGTGATCAGTCAAATCAGACTCCTGCGGCTTGTGTATGGATGCAGGGTTGACAAATCCTTGACTTTTCACCATGGAATTGGGCTGCTTATGATTATGTCATACTCTAAATATAGAAAACTCTATTGCCAATACAATTTGCAATTTCCTTTAAAAGTTTCTACAACTTACTTTTATACAAATTAGTCCAATTTTTTTACAAATTCATGAAACCGACATTCAGAACATCAAATTAAATATTTTCATATTTGAATGTTAAGTGTAAAATTCTTTTAAATTTCTTTAAACCTGGTGTTTATGAAATAGTGTGGACCCTGTATTTGACTTCAGGAATTATATAATATGATATATAAATTTTCTTTATAATTATATAAAGGAACAAAATGCTACAACTTGCAATTTGATCAAAATAAACAGATTTTAATTTACCTAAATCTGCTGCTCGTTTTACCCCACAGAGCGCAGCGGCGGACTCGGAGTCCAAGAACACAGAACTCAACCGAGGTGTGGAGGAGCTTAACAAACACTTTAAGAAAGCAATGGAAGGTATGAGTTTTTCAGCTAGAGTAAAAGCTACTCATGTCATACAACATGGTTGTAAGCAGTTTGTGTTTACGGATGTGTTTCTCGCCAACAGCTAACAAAGTTTTTGAGAAAAAAATAGCTGAGCTGGAGGGCTCCCAGGGTAAAGTGGAGGCTGAGCTGCAAGAGAAAATTCGAAATCTAGAGAAAGAGGTGGAGAACGCCAACACACGCCTTGCAGACTTCAAACGGAGAGGTGCAGTGTTTAATATTTCCTCAACATAATATTGTGAAATGCTGAAAGGGGTCATTAGATGTGACATGCACTTTTACAAGTTATTTGTACTGAAGTGTTTGGCAGTGTGTGTACACAACCACCTTATAATAATAAAGAGCCGCTCCGTAAAAAAATTGTTGTCTTTGCACACTGACTGAAAATTTGTGCGTTTTTTTTTGTATCCGTTAACCCAAAAATTTGTCATGCAAAGAAACCTTGCGCACTGAGTGTGATGCATATTCATTAATTAGTTGCAAAATAATTGTAAACCAATAAAAACTGGAGTCTTTAACCAGTAAGGATAATTTACAAAAGTTTTTAGATTGCTCAGGAAGAGTTCCATCACCTTATCAGAGAGCTGGTTTTATGTCAGTAGCTCAGTTTGATACTTTTCTAGCGATACTGGAGTCACATATTAAAAAGAAAACCTGAATTTTCGTAAAACAATTGATCCTGAACAATGCCCAGGGTGCCCACACAGACACACACCAAACAGGGGTATCTGAAAGGTGCACCCTAGTCATTAAAACCATCATACAATAGGTTACAGCAGTCCTGGCTGCTTGTATCACGGCTCTGAATTGTCAAAACACGTGATTAAACCTGATTCGAGTTTTTAAAAAACTGGTGAACGTTTTGAAGGCAGTGTGTAAACGTGATTCACACAATGTCAGGTTGTATTTTTTTTTTTTTGTTTAACATGCGAAAATTAGTTTAATAAACCTTTTAGCATTTCCTGAAGCAAGTTTGTGTTTCTCTGTTATTAAGTTAAAGTGTTTTTCGGGCAGGAGTTCCTGATCTCACTGAAGAAGACCTGACCAAAATGTCTCCCATGGCTGCTGTAGTGGCCAAGATTGTTAAACCTGGCATGAAGCTTATGGAGGTAGAAAAATAGCTTTTATTTTCCACATCTGCTTTAAAAAAAGTTTTATTGTTGTCACAGAATGAATTTAAAACACCTGTACTTAGTAGATAATATGTTAAATTTGACAATTCTCTGGAAAGATTTCATATAAAGATTTGTCAAACTTGTATGTCCTCAGCACATGTATTACTGTGATGGCGTCAAGAATATTGTTAAATGTATGGGGCCTCTAATCTCTACTTAACTACCAAACCAAACAAAATCAAATTCTAACTTTCCTCAGATTTTATAGGAATTTTAAAATAGCTGCTGTTATGATCATAGGACTAAATATATATGAACTCTTAAATTAGGTCACGCCTTGGTTATTATTTACATTTTGTAATTCCATCTCTCGTTTGCTCTTTATTAGCTGTATAATGCATTTGTGGAGGCCCAGGACCACCTGCAACTAGAGAAGCTGGAGAACCGGCGTATCAATAAGGTACTCGGCGAGATCAGATCAGAGCTGGAGTGTAAGACGTCTTTAATAAAGCGGCAGAGAGAGGAGCATGAGAACACACAGAAGTCCATGAACAACATCAGCTTAAAACTGGAGCAAGCCACGAAGGTACGCCGGTAGATGTGTGTGTAAAGATTTATCCAACTACCAAAAGCTGATTTTATCTAACAGTTTAAAAAAAAATGTTTTTTTTTTTAAGACATGACAACTATATAAAGTTATTACCATTATTATAATTAAAATTTGGAAGGACCCAGACTTTGAACATAAATAAATAATAATAATCATTGCCATGATAAATAAGATAATTATTGATTTGTTAATGATTATATAAAAAAAGGTTTGTCATGATAATACTGAAATTATTACCTGATTAATGGTTGACATTCTCGAACCAGGGTTCTATTAATTTTTAATCAATAAAAGTTCATGGTTTGGTACAAACTTTTGGTGAAGGTTCAACCGCTGCCTTATTTTGTCAGGAGAGGAATAAAATGCAGGAAGAAACTAATGAAGTAAATAAGCGATCTTCTTTGCTGGAGAAGGAGAATCAGAGGGCGAGGAAACAGATAGCAGACTTGTCTCAGCAGGTACAGTTGGCTGATTTCATGTTTTATTTTTTCCTATTTGCCTAATAGAAAAATAATTTTTTTATTGCCATATTAAAATGTATGTTACCTGTGACAGGTACGTGTGTTGCTCGTGGAGCTGGAGGAGGCTCGCGGGACCATAGTGGTACGGGAGGAGGTGAACTCCGCTGTTAGCAGCAGCTCCGAGATTCAAGGACTTCGTCAGGTGGCCTTCCGCAGTGTGAAGGAGCTCCAGGAACAAAACCAGAATCTCCTGATACAAATACGAGAGCTGGAGGAGCAGCATGAGAAAATCACAGCTGAGGCCAAAATTGCCAGGTTCCTGTCACCACTAAACTTCTTGGATTGATTATGCAACTATAAAACTTATTTAACCTTTCATTTTTATATATGTCTAATTAGCAAGCTGTGCCATCGTTTATTTTTCTACCTTGTTCTATTACACTTGCAGGCAGACCGAGTTTGAGCAGCGACTGGAAAAAGCACAAAAGGAGTTGGAGCTCTTAAAGGAGCAAAGGAACCAGCAAAAGCAAGTGGCTGATTCAGCCATGAGGCAGAGAGACATGTACCGCATCCTGTTACAGACGACTGGGGTCGAACTTCCTCCACAGGGTGAGCTCACTGTAGTATCCGAGAAAATACAAGATTACATTGTTGGATATATTAATTGGCAAATCCTGAGTCTTAAAAAAAGAAATTACTTGAGTCCACCTTTGTTGCATGTAGCTTGAAACTTGTTTAAAGTTTCAGCACTTTCAGCAGACGTTGCATTGAAATGTTTGTTTGCATGTATGTTTTTTTTTTTTTTTTTTTTTTTGAGAACATTAGGTTCAGAGTCCTCTACCCCCAGCAAACCTATAGTTCCACTCACTCGGAACACTACTAGTCAGTCTGTGGCCTCAGAAGTGGCCCAGGTCATACAGACTAAAGTGGCATTTAAACAGGTGAGTTCTTATGCTTCACACACAAATTCTACACCCAGCTAGCCCGACATCCCAGGGCTATTGTGTCTTCTGGTCTGGCTACTAAATTGTGTCTTTGTCCTGCCTCTGAAAGTATCTCCAGGGGGATATTGTCCAACATTCCAATAGGGTTTAAATGAAGTAATTGGGTTTTATTTATGCATGCGCAAAGAATTGTGATAATCTCTGACATCTGGAATAGGATGTTCAATTAGAACAAAATATTAGTATTGAAAATTGTAATTTAATTATTTTATTTATGTTTTGAAAATGTTTTGATAAAAACTTACGTTAAACAGTAATATACAGAGAAAATAAACTAGAGTCGTAAGGTAATTAAAATCTGATTTGAAGCGTTCCGTTTTTATTTTTTGGGTTTTAATCATCTCTATATGAATAAACTTCACGCACTCATTCCCACAGCTAAATGAAGCATTTGCTACCTATAAGAAGGAGAAAGCGGAGAATGATAAGCTTCTGAATGAGCAGAATGAGCGTCTGCAAGGCCAGGTGTCGGACCTAATATCCCAGAAGGCCAAACTTTCCTCTCAGCTTGAATTTGCTACTAAGAGGTGAGTGGTGCTACACTACCTGCTTCCAGGAGGATACCGATCGGGCCTAGTTCACACTAACAGGCAAACATATTTTTGAAAACATGATTATTGTAAAACTGAGATGCACAAAGGTTTTCTGAGTACATTTTTCAGTATTGAAGTTTTTTGGCTGCTTGCATTAGAAACATTTTAAAGCATAACTAATTTAAAGAAATTACTTGTTTAAATGTCTGTGTTTGAATAGTCTGGTCCTCCTTTGGCCCTTATAAAGCAGTTTATGTAACTGTAACAGCTAGAATGAGTCTTAAGATTTTAAAATACAGTACAATGCTGTACAATCCAAATGTCATTAAGAGTAATATTGCTACTATAAATATAGATTTGAATGTATAAAATGGTTTCCCAGTACGTTGACTGCTTTTAAGGGTTTCGTTGACATTAACCGCACTAATGTGCTAAATTTCAGATATGAGATACTGCAGGAAAATCTTAACGGCTACAGGAAAGAGAGCACCTGTCAGCGGGAGAAGATTCAGAAGCTTACTGCCACGTCTCAAAAATATGAGCAGATCATCTGCACCATGACCCAGGATTTGAGGGAAGCCAATGAGAAACTTGCATTGGCTGAGGTGTGTCAGAGAGACGTTCGGTCTAGTGATTTTATGTTTGATGCTTCAGTTTTGCTTGAAATTGTAATCAAATATGATTGAACCGAGCCACAAGTCTACTGGGTCTGACAAATAATGATAGTTTGTAAATGTTAAAACAACTCAATTTTCTTTTAGATCTACTAAGTTTATTAACTTTTTTTATTTTAAGACATGCAGTTAGTGCATGACTTGCAAAATTAGTGACTACAGACAGCTTGTTAGTCGTGTGCCTCCCAGTGTAAACCTAAAAAACTTCGAAGGTGTATTTTTTAAGTATTGCTTAAAAACCCAAACTTATCCCTTTTAGGTCCGATGTGAAAACCTGCGTAAGGAGCGTGAAATTTTAAAACAGGTGGAGAGTCGACTTACCCATGAAAAGGAGTCCATCCTGGCGGAGCAGCGTGGACAGAACCTGTTGCTCGCCAACTTAAAGTCCATGAAGGTACTCTGATCATATGATATACACACACGCAGTGTGGGTTTTTGCTTTTCTTTTTGACCGGGTTTGTAAAGCCCCATGACCAGTGTTATGTATTGATTATTCAGTGCTCTGTATTATTGTAGCTAACAATGGAGCGCTCTGAAGCAGACATCAGACAGCGCTATTCTAACCAGATTATGCAGCTGGAGAAGGAGGTTGCACAGCTGAAGAAGAGAATTATACAGGAGGTAGAACAGAGGCACGCTGTGGAGCGCAATCAAGATGTAAGCTTTATTTGGACTTTTGAAATTTTACTAGATTATAAGTATATGAAATATTGAAGTTTTTTATGGACTTTTAGTTTTTATTTTTTTTTATTTTGAAGATACATATGATGTATTTTCGGAATATTACAATGTGATATCTATAGGTTTTATAGCCACAGAATCTTTTTCCTTACTTTTAGTTTACTTATTTACATGTCAAGAAATATTTCCAGTGTGCTTGTTTTAATTTTTTTTTATGGATTGGTTATGGTTAGGTTCAGCTGGTGGAGGTTAAAAAGCAGCTGGCAGCTCAAAACACTCTGCACCAAAAGACCAAGGAGCTTCTAAAGAGTACTGAACAGCAGGTTGCCACTTTAAGACAGCAGCTGAACAACTTGGATAATCAGAATGGCAAACAGCCTCCTAAAACACCAGGTGTTTAAAGTTCCTCTGCTATTTAAAAAAAATAATGTTCAAAGTGTACTTTATTATGTTTAGAATCATTTTTCAAAGCTGTTTATAGCAGACTGACCCTGAAACCTCTTGCTTTGGGTATTTGACAGTGACATTGCTCTGCTAATGTTTCTGTTTCGCTTATCAGCTGAATCTTCTGGGGTTTCTGAGCAAGAGGTGAAAGAGTTGCGTGCACGTCTGCAGCAAACCGAGGATCAGAACTCGGATCTGCAGGAGCGCCTAAAGAGCGCACAGAACAACTTAGAAGAATACAGAAGCATGGTGCTCAGCCTGGAAGACTACATCAGCAAGGATAAACAAGTGGGTCTGGCTGTATTTAAGCCTTTTACTTTGCACAAGCTTTTTTTCCTGCAGGTCAACATTCTCTCTTTATGTTCGTTTCCATTGAAGTGTCTAAAATCAATTTTTTTCCCCCTGCATAGTAGGAACTAAATCTTAAAATACTGCAAAAAACAGGACGTCTGTGTAGTTCGTAAAGTGTTAGTGGTGAAGTGGCTATATTTCCGGTAATGATAGAAGTAAATAACAATTTTTAGCTTTGTTCAGATAAACCTTTGTTTGCTGTTGAAAAAACTGTTTTTACCTGTCACTTATCTCTTGCTTAGGCACTTGAGGAGGCACGCGTCGCTATAGAAAACCAACTAAAGGAGGCCCAAGAGCTTAACAGGCAGCTGGAGAACCGGATAGCTGAGGCAGAAAGAGAAAAGCAGGAGCTGCATGAGGAGAAGATTAAGGCTGTGGAAAATGTGGAGACACGCGTAAGAAACCAGATCCCTTTTTACTAAGCTGATAGCATTTCTGTATTTGACACGTTTTCAGAGTTTGGATGTCGCTTTCTAGAGTTAGCTAAGTGTAAAGGCACCAGTCTAGATAAAACTATGAATTTCTTTTTTTGCCTCTTGTTTTGCTTCTACATGGTAGGTAAAAGAGCTGAAAAGTAGTCTGACAGAAATTCAGACTGAACTCGAAGATGCACTACAGAGAGCAACATCTGCTGCGGCCAAGGAGCAACAAGCCACACAGGACAGCCAACAGCAGGTTGGTGCCTCAATAATATCCATTTAAATTTGTTTACCATCATCTTAGTTTTTTGGTTAATTAAAACGCGCTGTGATCAGAGCGCTTTTCTTGATGCAGAAAGACAACCACTGACTAAAGTGAGCCTTTATAAACCAAAAGCACTAAATTCACATATTTGAAAAATCTTAATCATTGGTACTGGCCATCTAATTAAAAAAAAAATCTGGAAAGGACGCAGTGATTAGATGGTATGATGTTAATGTTGCGATAAATACTAAATTTACTAAAAAATATTGCATTGACATAGTACAACACAAATTTTTACCAGGAATTTCATTTTCTTTTTCATCTATTTTTGATACATAATTAAAGATGCTTGTACTGATTTGTTGGCAGGTACAAAAACTACAATAAAAAAATTATAATCCTGTTGATGTTATAGCGCAGTTATAAGACTAAACACTTATTAATGCAATTATTTTTATAATTATTATAATTATCAATTGCAACAATACAATAAACAATTGACAGGCTGTGACTGTCCAACAGATAGCATTAGATTTTCCTCACTTATATTTTTATGATTTTTTTAACCCCAGGCTAGATTGGCCATAGAGGCACAGAAGAAATATGAACGGGAGCTTATGCTGCATGCTGCTGATGTAGAGGCTTTACAGGCTGCTAAGAAACAGGCCCAGGAAGCAGCAAAGAGCCTCAAAGAAATGGAGGAAAAGTATCAAAAGGCCACCGCTGAACTCCAGCAAGGCCTTCTAGACTGGGAGCAGAAAGAAAAAAGCTTAAAGGTAATATAGGTGTATAAAGAGTAAGCCATTAGGTTATAAAGTCTTATTTGTGTGTAAAAAGTCGGATCTCGGATCCCCCATTTCACACTGACTTTTAATTTTCTGTTTAGGAGGAGCTGCAGAAACAGGAGCAGCGTGTAGTAGACCTTCAGAACCAGAACAAAATGCTCCATGAACAGATAGAACATTTAAGTGTTAAAATGGCTGCCGCTGTTCAGGAGCAGGCAGCTGGAGAGGGCGGTTTAAATGTTTCTTTAAATGAGGAAGACAAAACTCAAGAGCAGATCCTGGTCATCCTTAGGTGAATGTATTACAGATTTGGACTTACTCAGTTTCATCATGTATATTGTGTATATAGTTAACACATAGCTCACATCTTTTGTAGGTTTGTGCGACGGGAGAAAGAAATAGCTGAGGCTCGGTTTGAGGTTGCTCAGGTAGAAGCGCAAAGGTACCAGCAGCACATGGAGCACCTAGAAAAAGAGTTGAAGGAGGTCCAAGACAGCCTGACAGCTGAGCGTGACAAATTACAGGTTAAAAACAAAATGCATAGATTGTAAAGTAAGGCATAATAAACAATTATTGTTTTATGGTTCACATTGATATATACTGCTTAATTTGATTTCTATAGATGGCCACAAAGGCAATGGCTCAGCAGGAGGAAAAACTTAAAAGGCTGGAAAGCCTGAATGTTTTGACCGAGACCAACAAGATGCTGATGGAGGAAAAGAGTCGGTTGGAGCAAGAGCTGCAGCAAAACCGGGCCAAGGTAAAGATACACAGTTCATAAAAAGTCATGACTAATGAGCATTTATTTATTAAATTATTGTGGTATTTGAAGCCTCTATGTTGCATATGCTACAAACCAAAAGCTATAAAAAACATAAAAATGGAATTGTTGTATTAATAAATGGTTTTAATTTTATGTATTTTATAAATTACTACAGTATATGTCATCTTTTTCTTACGTTAAAAATCCAGGACGTATAAATGTTCAGTTAATATCTGGATGAAAAAAAACTATAGAGCGGAAGATGTTTTCAGAAAAGTCTTTACCGCTGTCTTCCTGGTTTCTAAACATATTTGCCGCATTTTCAAATCTTTTCTGTAGGATGAGGACAACTATTAGTTATAATAAAATATCAGTCGGTGGAAATTATTTGTCTTGATGTTGAGAAGAATTTTGTTACTGATTTAATAAACCCATTAGAATTTCTACTTAAAGTATGCTCTAAATTTCTCTTTTTTAGATGCTTAAGCTGGAGGCAGAGTTAAAGCCTCTGCAGAACAGCAATGCAGATCTAAGTGAGCAGAATGGAATGCTGCAGGCTGAGAAGCGACTTCTAGAGGAGGATGTCAAACGCTGGAAGAATCGCACTCAGGTCTGCACCGCTAGGTTTTAACTGTAAGAGAATATGTTAGGCAGGTATTAGAGAGATGATGATGATGATCATGATGATGATGATTTGTGTGCAGCAACTGGTGAGCCAGCAGAAAGATAGCAATCAGGAGGAAAGTAAAAAGCTTCAAGCTGAAAAGGAGGCCCAACTAAAACGCATCCAGCAGCTCACAGAGGAGACTGCCAAACTGAAGACTGAGCTGGCCAGGTCAGTAATGAAGTATATTAGCTAATATTATTAATGTTTTTAATAAATAACAGCTGGGGGTTTATAATATAAAAATATAAGCTGATTGGCACTGTTAAAGGCAGAGATTTGTCAGTGTGACCACAGTTATGAAATATTCACATTCTGTATTTATATTAATGTGTGAACATAAATATCTTGATGACAATGTATGTTTGCTAGCCATATTAATAGCTTTGTAATCACTTGTGTGTGAGCAGGGCAAACGCATCCACGTCTGCATTACAGAGTCAAGGTCAGAACCTGAGGGAAAACATTGCAAAACTAACCACAGAGAGAGACAATTTAAAGAAGGAACTAGAAGCCAAGTTTTTGGACATTCAGGAAAAAATCAAAACCATTACACAAGTTAAAAAGATCGGTCGTCGCTACAAAACTCAGTACGAGGAGCTGAAGGCCCAGCATGACAAGGTACCTTTGTTTTTTGTTTGTTTTTTTTTTTTGTTTGTTTTTTTTTTTTCCTTCATACTTTGGTCAGCTAAAAAGCTTTTTTACATTTTTAACAGCAGAAATAAGCCACCATGCTATTAGTCGACTTCTCAACTTACTGAGACTTTAGTGCACAATTGTTCCACATTCTTTTGTGAACATGTATAACTAAAAGAAAATAAAGCTGGCTATAAATTTTAAGAATTTCAGAACTTAAATGTAAATATGTAGTGTAAATCTAAACTCTTTTGCTGTTCAGATGGGTGCAGAATCGGCTAGTAAGCCTGCACAAGCTGATGAAGCACTGGGGGAGGCACAGCAGGCCTCAGTACAGGAGGTTCAGAGTTTAAAAACATCCCTGAGCCAGTTCCAAAGTAAAACCACAGACCTGGAGGCACAAGTGGAAAACTTGCGAAAGGTACCTTTTATTTTTTATTATCCTTCATTTTAACCTTTCAATTATTATTATTTTTTTTATGAACAGTTTTTTGGGCTTTTTTTTATGGGGACTTATAATTCTTATAATTGAGTTTGTGTTCTGGACATGCAGGCAGCAGAAGAACGGGAGGCTGAGGTGAAGAGTCTTCAGGAACAACTTGCTCAGATTCAACCCGAGCTTACCGGTCTCCGTACAGAGCTTAAGGAGAAAAGCAGTCAGGTGGACCAACTAAAACAGCAGAACACTGAGAAAGATGAGAAAACCAAAAAAGCGATTCTCATAGCAAAGCAGAGGATCAGCCTCCTTAACAGTAAGTGTGCAGTACACGATCCAAATACACAAGCCATAAAAATAAGAGGTTAAGTGTCGGCTGCTTTACATTGGTTCAAAGGCAGAAAATATGAATATAAATAAATTTCTGAAACGCACAAAGCATTTGCCACTTTCAGCTCTACACATAACACAAGGGTAATTAGTTTTATTTAACATGGTCTCCAGTCTAAATCAGCAGTGTAAGAAGATAATTTTTACTGTTTGTGTGCATGACTCAGGTGCAAAAGAAAAGCTGACTAAGGAGAATGAGGAGCTAAAGCAGCAGCGGGAGGAGTTAGAGGTGAGAATGAGCGCACTGAAGTCTCAATATGAAGGCCGGATCAGCCGTCAGGACCGGGAGATACGGGAGTTACGTGAACAGCAGGAAAGGCACGGAGAACAACGGGACGAGACCCTGGAGCAAGGGACAAGCAAGGTATGGCTTCCTGGAGACCAGGACAGCACACATCACTTTAGCAGCAGTGTCATACTTGAAAATAAAACAACACACAAAATGCAAGCATAAACTGTATTTTGGTCTTAACTGTTCAGATAATGTGATCATGGAGGCTCTGTCCAAAATTTTAGCTTAATAAAGCTTACTACTTCAGTATGCACTTTCAATGATCTTTAACAAGTGCACTTTTTTGACAGAAACCATTTTTTTGAGGTATTTAAAGCTACTTGAACTGCTTTATAAAAAAAAAAAAATTTTAGTGCTGCAACTTTCAGCTGTTTCTGCATATAGTAAATTGTTTCTCTCGTTGGCTTATCTGATAGTGAAAAATCCATTTTATTCATGCTTCAAAATCCGAGTGGAGGTAGTAGGTCATCCAGGAACTTTTTGTGTTGGATGTGTTGTCCATATAAATATAAAACATTTTGCTATATCTGCAGGCTCAGGAACAGCAAAGGCCTTCTGAGAGCAGACAGATCACACTAAAATCCACACCTGCTGCTGACAGAGGAAGGTAATGAAAATGTATTTATTTTTAAACTGACGTGATCATGTCAGTTTGATCACTTTGATGTCAGATCATGTTTAGTATACTAACTTATACTAAAATAAATAATGGCATTCTAACTGCTTTAATGTCCACAGTGCTAGTGCCAATGAGCCTCCTACAGCTAACATCAAGCCCACTCCTGTAGCTGGAGCAGCCAACAAACCTTCCATTCCGGGCAGCAAAGCTACACCAAGAGCAAGTATCAGACCAATGATAACACCTGCTCCTGTTGCCACACCGACTCCCACTGCCACCGTCATGCCCACAGCGCAGACAGAAACACAAGAAGGTAAAATTTAATCTATTTTTTTTTTTTTTACGACAGTCCTCTTTAATAAATGTGACTTTTTACATTGTTTCAAGTGTAGAATCACTTTAAGGAATTATTTATTTAACCTTTTTTCTTAACACTAGCTAACATTTCTTATAGTTTAGCGCTGTTGTAAACAAAATCTAGCTTGGAAAAGATATTTTTTCATGTTATATCAGCTGTGCAAAGAATGTGTTTACTATCATCACAGCTCAGCAGCCGTCTGAGACACAGGTGGAGCATGTGACTGTCTTTGGTAGTGGCTCTGTGCGTTCCACCAGTCCAAACATTCAGAGCACTCAGTCAATCATCCCGCTGCAGCAGAGCCAAGCCACAGCCTTCGTCCAGCCCACCCAACAACAAGCTAGTCAGGAACCACCAGCACCCATGGTGGAGGCAGTGCACAGCTCTCAGATGGAGAGACCGTCCACCTCCACTGCTGTGTTTGGCACAGGTAAAAATGATTCATAGTGAATTGATGGTCTCTGGTATGGTCATCCAGCGCACCACCTCCACCACAAGCTGTGATCATTATTCATTGATTTTTTTTTTTTTTGCCTATTTAAACCTCAGTATTTAAGAATACTTTTTAAAGTATTATCTTGTCTGTGCAAAAGGCAGTTTGCATATGGTTGTTTGTCACTTTAGAGAGGATACAGACCAATTTGTTAAATGATAAAATTCAACTATAATAATTTTAGTAATATAAAACTAGTAATTAAATCAACCAGTTAATAACATTACAAGCATATTACTAGCTTTATTTATTTTTGTAGCAGCCGTAAAGTGTGTTTTGTTCTTGTGTTTTAGTGTCTGCGAGCACAGGTTCATCTCTACAGAAACGAGTGCGCGATGAGGAGCTGGAAAGCACCACTGAGGTGACAGAGAGCACACAAGACGACCTTAATGAACCTCCTATGCCGAAGAAGATCCGTATCATCCAGAGAGTCGGTCCTGAGGTCTGTGCGATTTACTAAATAAACTATGCACAGCTATAGAAAATGGATTATAACAGAACTCGTATATATGCATATGTTAGTATACAACTTATGATGAATTAGGAAAAAAACTCATGATGGTCTGTAAAATTAATTTATCAATCGCACAATGTGACGTTTGTTAACATTGTCAATAAGAATTGATATACTGGCCAAGCAGAAATTAGAAGTAGCTTGTAGCTGTTCAGTGTGATGCTATCTAAGAAGATTATTTTGTCTCTGCAGGACGATATTGGCACTGAGGAGAGTAACGATGCAGAAGCTGAAGCTCCTGAAATTACACTAGAAGCCCCAGATGCTAGTGAGGTAAACCATGCTACATTTTTAGGCAGGATTTAGCAACATGCAAATAAATCAGAGCCTTATCTTAAGTCAAAACATTTTTGTAAAATGTTATTTAAATATAATTGATTTAAAATGAAACGGCTTAAAATGCATTTGTGTGGCTTTTGTGTATTACAGGAGGGCTACAGTGTATTGGGTGTTGTAGAAGAGAGCCTTCCTCAGTCCATTACCTTGGAACAGGTGAGTGAGTCTCAAGAATTAGCTTATGAGCACAGGCATGATGTCATCGTCATCGAGACTGACAGTAACAGTGATGAGGGGGAGGAAGTAGAGGAAGCTGGACAGGTTAGTCACTTTCAAGTTTTGTTCCATATTAGCATTCAATCTGCCCAAATAAACATCTGCTTTAAATGATATTTATAGAGAAATTTTAAGTACTTGTTCCTCTTTCAGGAGTATGGAGAGGAGGAGGATGAAGATGAGGGTGCAATGGTAGAGGGAGAGGAGAGTAACGAAGGAAGTGGAGATGCCAATGAGCCATTTGAAGGGGAGGACACTGAGGTACAAACTGTAAAATGTTGTCTAAAAAGATTTAACACTGATTTCATTTGTTTCTTGACCGAAAAAAAGAATGGACTTTTAATAGTCTTTTAATGATCTAAATAACAGCAGATTTTGACTTTTGTTTGTTTTGATTAACAGACAGCCGAAGCTACCGAGCCTGGAACAGAGAATGAGGAGAGTCAGGGAGCCTCAGGCTCCACCCAAAAACATGCCGATTCTCAGAGCAGTGGTACAGCTCTGCGCACACACACGTTTTAGAGATATATATATATATTTTTTTTTTTTAGAAGAGAGTAGAGATTGCTGCCACAGCTTGCTTGGCCCAAAATGCCTGCTGTGGCTAATGCTAATATGATTCTAACCAACGTTGTTTGGTATTTTTGTTTATAATTATATAGGAACACATTTTAACAAATATCATTTTGTTTTAGTTTTCTGTGCAGGCGACACGGGTGTCAGCACTGTGGAGTCTTCTCTGGCAGTTGAGCCTGTGAGGGAGGTACAGCCTTCACCCAGCACGACTGGTACCTCCAGCAGCTCCTTGTCCTCCCAGGCACCCCGACTGCCCCAGTCACCTCGCAGACCACATCAGACACCCCCACCTCGTCTCAACATTCACCCTGTTCCTGAACTTGGCCCTCCACTTATACAGGTACAGTATCTCTACTTAAATATTGTAAGAATGTAAATCCTTCAATTAGTTGACCTAATCATGTTATAATCTCTTTTGTGTTGCCATTTATTTATAAAAAGTCCAAATCTAATCCTAAAATATTATTCCCCCAAAACATATGCTAATATTTAAAAAAAAAGATTGATTGTAAAAAGTTCTTTATTATTAATAAGAATGTACATAATTATGGATCATCCTGGCCTTTTAAATTTTTACAACCCAACATGTGATGAAAAAGGTTCCCTGCAATGACATTTAAAAAGTTATTTTTTTTGTGGTGTTCTTTTCCACAGAGGCAGTCAGGCCAGACTAGACGCCCCTCAACAAGCCGTGTACCCCAACTCACGCCTGGGACAGGAAGCATGGTAGGTCTCTCTTTCTCGCCCTTCTACTATGATTTATGCCTAAAGATTTACTATTAAATATTTTAAAATCTTTCTTATATTTTTTGTCCTAGCAGCAACATTTCTTCGATGATGATGACCGTATGGTTCCCAGCACTCCAACGCTAGTGGTTCCTCACCGTAATGATGGCTTTGCTGAGGCTATACAGTAAGTAAAAATATATTTTTATAGTAAATTAGAAATTTCGATTGGGTAATTTTCTACTTTAGAAAAATTATTTTTTTTTTGGTTTCACATTTTTTTAATTAAATGTGTAAAATAAGCGAATGGGTGTTTCTTTTTACCTATGTGTTACTTGCTCCTATATTCTGGTTGTGTCTTTTACAGTTCCCCTCAGGTTGCTGGTGTTCCTCGTTTCCGTTTTGGTCCTCCAGAGGACATGATTCCTCAGACGAGCTCATCTCATTCTGATCTGGGACAGCTGGCATCTCAGGGTGGTCAGTTTCACAAAGCATCACCTGGTTTCTGACAATTTTCAGATAGTGGCTATTCTATGAAATCACCAAACAATTTATTCTCAAATTTGTTTGCAGGTTTGGGCATGTATGAGAGTCCTCTCTTTCTGGCTGCTCATGATGAAGAGTCTGGAGGCAGAAGTGTTCCCACGACACCTCTGCAGGTTGCAGCTCCAGGTAGCCAGTCGGCTCATTTATCAGCTGCTGAAAAAATTGCATTAAGCTGTTGTTGTTGTTTTTTTTTTCTCTATATTAAAACCTGTTTTTCGTTTGTAAAGTGAGTGTTTTTGCTGAGAGTCAGCCTTCTGATGTGGCCGAGCCAGCCTCACAGTCTGTCCCAATGGTCAGTACATCCACAGCGGCTATGACTGGACCAGGAGAAGCTGTTCCTGGTGATGACGCTGATGATGTCTTTATGGCAGAAGCAGAAAGTGACGGGTGAGGGGTCCTAAAGTGTTATATTAGTGCCTTTTATTTATTTTCTTTATCGTGTTAGCCTGGAGCACTTTGTATTCTTAGGTAATAACCCTTTAATTTTTATAAACTATAGCACATTTTTTGTGTGCATGAGCAGAACAAGCGGTGAGGCGTCTTTGGAGAGTCAGTCTGAACTAGAGCCTGCTCAGCCTTCTGATGACGCAAGCCTGCCTTCTACCAGCCAAGAACCAACCTCCAGCTCTGCTCCGGGTACACACACTTAAACCTAAAATGCTGTCCTTAATCCTTAATGCTTTTTTTTCTTAAGCTCATGTTTTATAACCATGTTTTTACAGACACCAGCAGCAGCCAGCAGTTCAGATCTGCAGAAAGAGCTCGCAGAGAAGGGGCCCAACCTCCACGCAGAGCTCAGATCATCAGAAGGGGTACTGAAATTCTTATACAGATCACACTGGAGCACTTTAGAGACTTAAATCAGGCTGTACATTTGTGTATATATGGTCTTTAAACATACTATGTGCGTACTATCAAAAATATTAAAATTACAAGAAAATTCTCGTCTGCTTAGGATGAAAATAGCCACCACAAAAAAGTTCAGCAGAAAAATAAATGAACAGAATAGTTAATTAATGTTAAATTAATCTGATTGAGCTAATGATTTTTGGATGTATTTTATAGGATATGTTTTGAATTGATTGAATTATTAGTATTTTGAATGAAGTATAATAATGTACAAAACACACAAGATATGATATAATTATTTGAATATTTAATGAAGCAAAATAAAAATGCAGAATAAAGCAGCATTGTAGCATGACATCATTAAATAGAGTGATGTCAGGACCTTAATGGAAAATCATTCATTTTTATTGTGGTTTTAATTAGCCTTTTTTCCTTGTTAAATTTCTTTTCTTTCCTTTCTTTCACCTTCAGGTATAAGCTATCCTCGTGGTGGTCGTGGCCGAGGATTCAGCCGAGGCGCGCCGTTCTAATCCCATCTCTCACTTTCTGTTCAACCATGTTTAAAGAAGTAATGCTACAAAAATCAGTGCACCAGTTTTCCTTTTGTACATATTTTTTTTTATCTTCTGTTAGCTTTATTTAGCTTAATTGTAATTCCAAATTGATATTTTTACTTTATGAATTATGTTCAGTGTTTTGCTAATAATGAATAAAGCTGTTTTGCTAATAAACGTGGGTTGCTGCTGAATGATGCGATCAGGTTGTCTTTGCTTTGGGTTTATTTATTATGGACAGTTGAGCCAGTTTTTGACTTCATTCTCAGCTGGCGGCTTCGAGGGAGACGCCAGAACAGGAATGTCACCGCTGATCTTAATGTTGAAGACTTTAGCTGTAAGGAAAGACAAATATGTCACAGACTGACTGAAATAGCAAGCTTTGATTGGCTGTGTGGGGGGAAATAAACTTACGCCCAGAAAAGATGAAGTAATCAAACCCATCAGACTTCTTTGGGTTGGGCATGGAGAGAGCAGAGGTCACCGGAGTGGGAAATCCCTTCCACTTCAGGGAGATGTTGATCTCGCCAGACCGACGCACTTTTTTTTTTCCGGGGAAATGTAGATGTTAGGCGGGATAGGGTTAAAAGCAATTTATGAAATTGCCTAGTAGTAAGTTAGAGACTTATGTAATATTGCTGCTTTTAGAGATAATGATCTGATACATAACCAGTAGCTAAAATTCTTACACAACTCCCAGACCCTTAATTAATGTTCTGTTTGCGGCATAACGAAATTTATATCACAGTTAAAGATAAAAAAATATCCCATAACTGATGTACATACATAAAATACAGACAAATATTAAAATAATGTCTTATAAATTAGTCAAATATATGAATTGCGTATTAATACTTTCTTCTATTTTTCCGTGATGATCATGTTAATCATATTGAATCCAAGTTATATTAAATGAGTTAATCAAGGTTAAAGATACACTAAGAAGTGTGCCGACAGTCTATTTCTAAGTCTGATGCTCCTAGGGTGGATACTCTTAAAAAAATGTGTTCTATTAAAATATGGACAATAGTGAAATTTGATGCTAATTTGAAGTAGCCTTCTTTAGCTTACCGGGTTGAGGATTCTTAGCAGGCACAGGGTTCTTTCCCTTTTTCCCAGTGCAGGTAGGACCAGCAGGGTAGGTGAGTTTCTGCACGGTACCTCCTAGAGAAAATGCAGTATGATTAATAGGCTGATATATGATGGATTAGCTATAATCTAGAACTGGACTATGGCATAGGATATGATGCACCACCTTTCCTAAAGAAGTACAGCGTCTCTGGCTTGTTCCTGGTGGCAGGGACAGAGAGAGCAGCATCAATGTTTCCAGAGATCCCTGCAAAGTCCTTGGACACAGATCTAGGGTAGCCTGGTTCCTTTACACCATTTTGAAAACTCCAGTAATTATCACCCTGTGTGGAAAGAACAAATTAGCTGTTAAGTCCATATATTGCTTTTTTATGTGGTATTTTAGTGGTTAAGGTGTTAAAATGCAGATTAGAAGATCATGAGCTTAATCCCTAGAACCACCGAGCTGCCACTGTCGGTCTTGCTCAGGGACACAGCCCAGCAAAAATTGTATGCTTTTGTTTAGGGAAATTACAGGAAGTCAGTTTGTACCTCAAAAGCAAAGTTTAATTTTTATTTAAATGAATAATCTCTAAAATAAGACCAAAGACCTTAATAATGTAGGTCTTGCCCTCGCAGTTGCAGCGAGTGAAGGCTGTATCGATAGGTGAGGGAATTCCCAGCTCTTCTGTAATACTCTGTGCAGGACCAGCTGCTCTGGTCTTAGGGTCCAGAAGCCAGAAGAAATCCCCTGAGAATTAAGGACACAGAAATGTAAAACAACAACAACAAAATTTATATAAATAGGATTCACAAAAAGTCCAGTGTTTAACTTCATTTGCTATTTTGCTAATAGTAGTGAACAATAGTAACAATTGCTATTTGCTAATAGTAGTGAACAATAGTAGTGAACAATGTTAAATTGATGGTTAATTACCTTTAAAAACAATGATGGAGCCGTTGAAAGCTGAAGCAAGACCGTTGATGGGAAGGTCACTGCAGAGATCAGGACTAGGGCTCGGGGCTTTTAATGGAAAATTCAAAATACAGGGTGTCCCATAAGTTTCCATACATAGGAAAAAATCAAATAAAAACCTTTTTTTTTTTTTTTTTTATGAAAACCCTTTTTAATTTGCTCTACATGACTACCCATTGTTTTAAAAATCAATTTTGGGAATCTGAGAAAATGTTTTTCATAAAAAAACTTTTGTATTTTTCCTATGTATGGAAACTTATGGGACACCCTGTATAATTATAGCTAGAGTACTACTCTATAGTATTTAAACCTTTTTACAGTCGACCCATCTTTTTGCTTTAAATACCTTCAAATAATGACCAGTCCAGTACATTTCTAAAAAAAAAAACTTTAGCATTATAACACCACATTTTGTCGCTCTGACAGACATCCTACATGACTTACATGGCAGTTCTGCTGTACCGGCAGCCTCCAGAGCCTCTACCATGTCTGTCAGTGGGCTTGATCGTCCTGTCAAAGCTTCAAAGACATCAGAGGCTTGATTAGGAGCTCCACCTGCTTGACTGTTGACAGAAACAGAAATCTGGATGTGACCAGTTCCATCTGTGAGGGGTTCTCCAGGGGAGGACATTCCAGCATGGGGTGTGCCTGAATTCAATAAAGAGTACAACAGGCTACAGTTTAGATCAGATGAAGATCTGACTGGAAGGAATCTGTGATGCTGACTGACCTGCTAACACAGTGTATGCAGAGGAAACTCAATTTAGAACTTACAAACAAATTAATCAAGATGCAAAGTGCGAATATTAGGAATATTAAAGATAAAATTAGTAGAATGTTTTTTAGATCAAGGTTTATAGGAAACAGTGGAATATGTAGTATTTAATTGGCTATGATTATTAATACACTTTTAAGAATTGCTTTATTTGCTTTATATTGTGCAAATATGATGATAAAACCTTATGAAATGTGACTTTTAAACAATAAGGCATGTTGAAAGATGGAACGATCCTGTGTCTTACCTGGTGTGCTTCCCATAGAGTTTTTAGGAGGAAGAGGAAGGTAAAGGTCAGCATCAGCAGGAGGAGATGCTGCTTCAGTCAGTGGTACTAGTGCCACAACACTGCTTCCTGTGAAGGAAAAATGAATGTGGTATATACTGTATTTGCCCAGTGCAACCAGAATATAGAGGTTTTGGTACTACGGTTTGGAGCACAACGGGTAAACCAAGTAAGATTCACTTTAAATCAAAAATCTTATCATTCCACAATGGTATATAACATAGGTAAAAAAGAAAAAATGGTTCTATTAGGAGTTATTAGAAAACGATCCTGTCATGATTATAAAATGATCTGGGTTTCTAATTGTCCGTAAATGTAAAACTAACCATCTCCATTGACATCTGGAGCGTGTTGACCACGAGGAGGAGTTGACCTGAATCCCCCGTCAGCACAAACTAAATACATGAGACAATAAAAGGATATCGTCTGTTAAAAATATATAGATAAATACAATCTAAATAACAATATTGAATCATTAGAAAGTGTAAGACATTTTAAGAGCAATCAGAATAATTCCAATAAATTTGAAAACAGAAAAAGTTGAATTGGATTAATATAGTACATATTAGAGTTATAACGCACCTCCTGGCTGTTCGCTTCTCCTGCTTTTTGGTGGAGAGTAATTTATATCTGAAATAACAAAATGAAAGAAATGATATAAAATTATGGCAAAAACATTAATAATTATAAAGCATCTTTAGAGACACAACTATTTTTCCTAATAATGTCCTTTTACAAAAATGGTTCTCCAACAAATGGTACAAAAGATTCATCAATGTCACCTCCTGTTGCCAAAAAATGTAAACTTAAAACTTGAAATAAAAAAAGAGCTAAAACAGCTTGACCCTACTAAGAATAACACATCTTCATAAGGCATAATTGTTGTTTGTGAAAAAAGGTGTTTTGGGGAGGGTCTATATTTCCACCCGCATTAAACTAAGCACCAATGAGATAAAAATAAAAGAATTAAATGAATGAATCAGTATAAAATCTGCAGAGATCAACATGTCATACCACAGTGTGTGCTGTAATCAGGACAGCATGAGTTGTAAAGAGTGCAGTTAGGGTCACATTCACAATCCCTCCCTCTCCTGAAAACCTCCTGGCATCGATCCTTACATGAACCAGCTGGGGGGAAAAGGGGCAAACTAGTTCAGTACTTCATCACAACTCTCAGAACTTCAACTAGTTGCTTCAGAAATGCAGTTCATATCTGATTCAAGAATAGTGCTTTTATTTATAAATGGAATAAAATTCATGCTGTCTTACTGGTGGTACAGACTTTCTCGTAGTCCTTGCAGCATTCATTGTGAGTGAGGCAGTCATCGTCGCAGGTGCAAGTCTGCCCCCGAGAGAACAGTTCTCCACATCGGCCCTGGCAGCTCGCTATATAAAAACATATGACATGACACCCCTCAATCATCAGCCATGATCCAAATTTCTGTTACAAATATTATCCAAAAACAGATCCTTCACTAATATCAGTATATAGAGATGTAATGTGGAGTGTACTAAGACCCAGCAAACAAATTAATGTTACTGAAAACGTTCTGTAATTGTTCTGATTTGGTTCCAATTACATGAAAATATCTATTTAGTTTAAATTTGATTTTTTTCTAAACATTTTGAGAAAGTTTATCAAGAACCTCATAAGGACGATCCAAGAACACTGTTCTAAAAAGTTTTTTTTTCAAACGTTTTCAGAACATTTATTAAGAACCTCATAAGGACGTTTCAAGAACACTTTCATACGAAAGTTTTTTCTAAACGTTTTGAGAACGTTTATCAATTACCTCATAAGAATACTGTTCTACAAATGTTTTTTTCTTATTATTTAAGAATGTTCATCAAGTACCTCATCAGAATGTTCCAAGAACACTGTTCTAAGTATATTTTCTTCAATATCACAAGAATGTATATTAACAAATAATAACATTTTAAGAACGTTCCATGAACAATTATATATAACTTTTAAAGAATGTTAGAAAAAGTTGTGGAAACGTTCCCAATTAACTGGGGAGTCAATTGGAAATTAAAATGAATTAGGAGGAAATGAGTAAGTAGTAATAGTAAATTTAAGCCTCCCTAAATAGAAGGAATGCCTTTGTAACATGCTCTTCCCTAAAGTTTAATGTTAAATCTACATAACTTACATAGTACACAGAAATACATATTTTCTACACAGAATCTCAAAAAAGAAAACAAAATAAAGTAAAAGTTCTAGATTTAAATCCCTTATTCTTGAAAGTGTAAGAATTGAGTAAAATATTCTGTATGGCATCAGAACAATTCCAATGAATTTAAAGTCACAGTTTTCTATCTGCATTTAAAATTTCTATCTTAGCTTAAAAATGATAGTGTGCTACATGTGAAGACAAATATCATATACAGTATTTTAATCATTTACTCATTTTATTAAATGCTAAAGACAGACAGATATACTGGTGTAAAAATCAGGAGTAAGTGTAATTCTAGAAAGACCGGGACTGACTTTGGGTAGCAGAAAGTTGCTGCAGGATGCAGGCTGTTAGCAGCAAAAAGCAAATCCATCCAGCCATTATAACTCGCTCCTCAGTTTCAATCTGTTCACTTTATGTTCTAAATGATCCAAAGAGCAAAATCTAAAAAAAAAAAAAAAAAAAAATATATATATATATATATATATATAATATATATATATATATATATATATATATATATATATATATATATATTTATTTATATATCAATTTATCAAATATCACATCATCAGTGTAGAGGTTTTAGGATTACAGTCATATACATAAAGTGTAAAGTACATCTAGGTTTAAATCAGTTGATAAAGACGTTTTTCTCTGAAACACCCTAGAAATTTTATTTACCAAAGCTATGAAAAATACCACAACTGGGAAATGTTAAGCCTGAACAACTGAAAGAAGTGGTTTCTTTTATTTTAACCACTTTCCACATCTAAGAATTAAAGACCACAAAACTATGAAGTAACATTTAAACCGGTCAAAGGCTTCCTAACACTTTCTGCAAATATTCGATGGAGTGTATAAAAACGGAATAGTGTGTTACTGGGGTTTTTATTGCAAACATTTATTTGTTTTACGAGACTTTTTTAGGTTTAGCAGTTCCTATATCAATGATATGCAGATGAATATTCTCTATACACACTTTAATCAGTTAGGTGTTTTAGTTTATTTAACTTTCAGTTTATCAGGTACTAGTTTTATCTGAGAAAAAATAATGTTAAATAATACTTCTGGTCTACAGTTCAAAATTAATTATAATAAAATATCATGTCTTTAGAAATCTTGTGAATAGATAGTAAAATATAAGCAAATTACTGTTGCTGTTATTTTATTAATAACTAACATAATTATTTGTAATAATAACCGTTGTATTTCCTTAAAAATTATATAGACAAACACTTACAATATACGCTTTTTAAACCTGGCAATACTTTTACTTTTATTTCTTACCTTAATGTTCTAATTATATATATATATATATATATATATATATATATATATATATATATATATATATATATATATATATGTAGTATTACCTTCTAAACACAATTAATAAAATAATTAAAAATAAAAAAACATTATTTGTTCCTTTTTTTAAGGTTTAAACTTTATTTTTGAATGTTATTTTCTAACATTCAGATACAGATAGATAGATAGAAGATCTTACCTGCAGATGATCTTCCCAGAGTTGTCTGATGTTTCTTTTCTTTCAGTCTCTTATATAGGACAGAGCAGCTGGATTTCTCGACTGGACCAAGACATTGTGTAATTAACCACTACAGTCTGATAAAACCATTGTGATTCAAAGACTGGCCTCCTACGCAAACACACACACACACACACACACACACACACACACACACACATACATACATACATACACACATGCGCAAGTCTGTTTTTTTCCTTGTAAGGACCTTCCGTAGACATAATTATTATACCTAAATAATGCTATGCTGTACCTAATCAAAAATAAATGTATGAAACTATTAGATATCCCATATGCAGTGACAATGACATGGGTTGTTTTGCTGTAATTACCTGTTTTGGCAGGTATCAAAGGTATCTTAGGGTAACTCTTATTTTGTGGACCAGGTTTAATGTTGTAAATGCCACACCGTCTAAAAGCTTCTATATTTTCCTGTCATCAGTATCAGTAGGACAGTAAAGCTGAATTTACACAAGGATTACAAGCCTGCATGCGTAATACTGGTCAGTTTAATAAGTGCCTTTAGTTCGAGCCCTCTGGAGAGTACTACAAATGACCTTTAAAGATCAGACCAGACTGGATTCTCACACTGTGTGGTCAGAATGGTTTTTATAAGCACAGTGTTAATATACTTTACAATATTATTCCGCTGACCTTTAGCTGAGCCTCAGTCCTGTTTAAACTGTTGAGGTGAGACTAAATGTTCTGGGGTTTAATGAAGCTTTAGTCACCCACTTACACAGATTAGCTCATTTTCACAAGCCTTTATTTGGATTGTGAGAATTTATAAGGTTTTATTAGAATTCCCATTGAAATGATTTTTAATTGGTTCTTATGTGGCAAGTTTCAAATCTGTTGCCAAATAATTATCTATCTATCTATCTATCTATCTATCTATCTATCTATCTATCTATCTATCTGTCTGTCTGTCTATCTATCTATCTATCTATCTATCTATCTATCTATCTATCTATCTATCTATCTATCTATCTGTCTGTCTGTCTGTCTGTCTGTCTGTCTGTCTATCTATCTATCTTTTGTCTGTCTGTCTGTCTGTGTCTGTCTGTCTGTCTGTCTATCAATCAATCTATCTATCTATCTGAATTCTAATTAGACTCAACTGCAGCTCATCACCCAATAACTCACTTAGACATTAGTAAATTTATTGTCCAAACTTTTACATAATTAATATTTATTATCTCGTTCTACTTCTACAGGTAGGTACATTTTAAATAACTATGCTATAAAGTCTGCAGAACTATCAGTTAAAAGTTATAATGGAGGTTTGTCTTCAGTCTTTTCAGTCTCCTTACATTACAATAGCAATAGCTAAACGTACTTATATGTAATTATATTATTCTGCTAAAGAAAGTCGAGAAAAGTTTGGTCATTTGGAACATTATGATAGGCTTTTTCCTTCGTATGTATGTTTATACATCAGTGTGTTCACGTACTGCGAAAAAAAAGTCTAGATTAAAACAAAGTGAAAACAGTATTTCTTGTCGGAATATGGTGTGATTGGATTTTGGTGTTTCAACTACAGCAGTAGTGTGTAATCAGGTACTATTACTATGTATTACTAATTTTAGTTCTGTTACTAACTGTACTACAAAGTTTTCCCACCAGTGAATGACTTATGATGTATTGTAGTAATGTTGTCTTTGCTTGTCTAGTCTAAGTCCGTTAGCTACAGTTACAGCTACAGTTAGCATTTCCCAAACTATCTCCTGAACCTTTAAGCAATGTCAAGAATTGATTTGACTAAAAACTTAATGAAAGCAGGGTAAGGAAACCTATTTAATCTTCTGAAAAATAAGGAAAAAGAAATATGCTTTTGGTTTGGCTGGATTTAAGATGAGGAACAAATATTGATAGATGATTTCCCCAAACACAAAAAGTGAAAGTTGTTGAGTTTTTTTAAATGGCAGAATTGGAGTCGTTAATACACATGTGCCGAACATCTGTCCAAATGAAACGTAGTTTTCTGTTTTTCTCACATGACACAGCTTTATAATGATGTAACAGCCCTTTTACTGGTGCAATTAAAAGAGTGCGTGTGAAGAATAAAAGTACATGTGAAGGAAGACATCCGCTTTGTGGGCTGTAGCCTTTTCTGAGGTAATGTCTTTCACATTGTTCTAATTATTAAACCTTTCTGGTAAAGTTATGAGCTGTAACACAGCCAAATGCTGCAGTCCAGACGTGTGGCTACTGTCTACTGTTTTACTGAAACACATGTTAAACTGCATATTCAGTCTAATCAGTCAAATAAAGAAGAACAATATTTACAATAAACCAAATAAAAGATTATTATACCCTAGGTTTTATTTTTTAGAAAATCTAACAAATAGTGTTGCATGTTTCTAGAAATTAACGGATACACTTAACATAATAATTCGCCAATAGAACGAGCCACCATAACACTTAAAGTTAGTTAGTAATATTAAATAGCTTTAGTACTCTTATAGATTAGGTTTATGGTGGTCTTATAAAAAAATAGTAGATAAAACGTGACTAGATTTAAGATCTAACATGTACTTTTTGCCTTATTAAATGCCATAATAAAATGTAATAAAGTATATTGTGGGTATGTATTGTATGTACATACAGTAGCACTGTATTGTGATTACTGTGTGAAACACATTACAAAGCAAAATAATTCAAATTACTATATATATATATATATATATATATATATATTATATATATATATATATATATGTTATTTTTATAACATTAACACAACTGACTGATCATAGAATAAAAATATCTTATAAATATATGATAAGAATTTACAGAGATCTATAAACTAATAAAAACACAATTATTCTATTTGTTGGAATGAAAACATACACTGTGTCCTCATTGCATAAATGATGTTTTTAAGTCTCTTTTTTATCTAAATTTGATCATTAACAAAAAAAGAAAAATATTTTATCTTAGACTTTACAGCTGTCTTTTAGTGTGGAAATCTGGCTGTAAAACATGGTAAGGAAAAAAAAAGTCAAATCAGGTCTCAATACTTGAATGAAATAAACTCTGAATAATTAAAACTAATTTTTATTCTTTTTACAAAACTTTACAAAACACGTTAACAATTTACACAATTTTACATTGACAAAATTACTCAAAATCACAAAAACTTACTACATCAATAGCAAATTCAACTGTATGTACAAAATTACAATTAATATTCTGTTATTACGATAATAACAATTAAAATATTCTTTATTTCAAAATGTAGTAAAAATCAGGGTTAAAGGTGGATTTGACTAGCTAAAGGACATTATTAGCATCATGTAATTTGGTGTGGAGCTTCCAGCATCTCCATAAGAAAGGTGTCTATTGGTGTATCACCGATGAGCTTAAAGAAGAAAAGATGCTCCAGACATTTGAGGCCGATAGAGCGTAGAGCAGGAAGACGCAACAGGAGCTTCGCAAACCTGCAGCAACAGCAAAGTATAAACAAAGAAATAATCTTCAGGTATGTATGTATGTTTGTATGTATGTATCTATCCATCCATCCACCTAATCACCCACCCATTCATCCGTCCCTCCGTCCAACCATCCATCCACCCAAACACCTCTCCCTCCATTTATCCATCCATTTATTCATCCATCCATCCATCCATCCATCCATCCATCCACCCAAGCACTCAACCACCCAAACCCAACATCCCACCACCCAAACACCCATCCCTCCATTTATCCCTCCATTTATCCATCCATTTATTCATCCATTTATCCATCCATCCATCCATCCATCCACCCAAGGACTCAACCACCTAAAACCAACATCCCACCCAAACACCCATCCACCATAAACAACTGTTGCAGTTACATTTATTAAGGATTTTCAGGACTCTACTGACATCTCTCATCACTCTACACCTACCACATACCCCCCTGGTGTACTTTTAGTGTCAACTGATTACGTTGATTGCAAAGGCAATACACAAAACAAGGACAGAGATCAAACACACATCCGTGTCTCAGTGTCTAAGAAAAGCAGTTTAACACACTGTCCGCAGTTTAAACAAGCGGTTCATAGACGTGTTGTCATCTACTTTGAAGTTTGGAATAACAAACTCATTTTTAAGGGGCGAACGCTGATCTTTTTTCTTTCTCTTTCTTTTTTTCTCTCACACACAAACACACACACAACTATTACACACTCGAATGCAAAATACAATTGGATTAATGCCAATACTTTAGAAAATGTATATTATTGTTAATAGTATTAGTTTATTACAATTAAAAATAATAATCGAAGTCTTACCTGCCTGGCTGGTCTGGGTATTTGTTTTTGGTGTATGACTCTAGAGAGGCGTAAACTTTTTCCCTTAGTGCCTCTACCTCGGAGGGGTTGGATAAACCTTTTGCATCTACGATCAGATTTAGCAATTCAACAGGGTCATTAAAAATAGGACCACCTATTAGCATTACTAAAGAAAATAAAAATAAGCTTGAGGTATATTTACACAGTCCTTTTTAATCTTCTTAAAAAGCTCTAACATTGCTTTAGCGGTTTACTTATTATATAGAAATAATTCAAATACCAATGAAATCAAATAGCAAAATAAAAATATGGTGATTATTTTTCTTATGTATTAAAATATGAATAAAGAATTCAATATACACTGCAAATCGAATATTAATGTTTTACAAGCTTAAGTGGGTTTATGTCAATGTAAAATGGTTTTAATTCTGTTGTGCTCTATTAAGCAGATTAGTAAAATATTATTAAGACAGACTTCATGGCGTCTCAGATTAAAGTGTCACCTGGGTTGAAGAGAACGATGGCTCTGAGGCAGCCGAGCTCCGTCTTGTCCATCTGCATGTCTTTCATTTTAGACACCAGCTCAGAAAGAACCCTGCACATACAGCAATTAGATTATGAGATCAGACACTTCAAGAAGTCGAAGACAACAGACATTTAAGAGATTAGACACTAGATCTGAGACACAGACACCAAGGATATTTGACAAACACAGACACTAAATAGGTTTGACACTTTACACCACCCACTGGCACAATCAGACATTAAATATCATATACAAAAGAAAATAGAGACAAGAGTTCAGAGGACTTACTAAAAAACTTAGACTTTTAAACACTAGAGATCAAATGCAATGATCTGAAGATCACAAATATTAAACACTATAAACCAAATAGCAGGGAAATCAGATATTAGGTATCACATACTACAGAAATTGTACTATATCATAGAGGCCAGACAAGTTAACCAATTAATAACCTGATCAATAACCAAAAATAACTAGGCAATCGCCAAAACCCAAGTATTATTGTAATGTTATTACATTCAAAGTAAGTGGCGAATAGTGGATATAGCTACTAGATATAATGCATAGTGAGGGTATGAAGGTTGCGCTGCTTAGGCTAGGCTCACTTCATCTCTCCAGGAGAAATCAAAACACAAAGAAACTCAGCATGAGGTTAACATTTAAAATGAATGTTTTTATATTAAAAAAATGTTAAGCAACATTGCACAACATTTTTTTCCATCATGACTGTTCAATAGATTAAATAAAGTAGTACAGTAATATTAGGTCACTTACATTCATCAGTTAACATACGATTCATTGCTGAATGATTCAGTGTTTTAAACGAATCAGTTGAGTTTTATTAACCTTTGTATAAATATCTGATGAATCATCCTTTTGATTGAATCATTTGAATAAACGAGCCAGTGATTTATAACAAAAATCATGTTATTGTAATTTAATTTATAGATCGAATGTAAGAAATTTAAATGAAAGGTAACGACAAAATTATATATTTTGGATAAACCATTTTTTTCTTTTTAGATTTTTTTTGTCCTCAGATGTAGTTTTGCACTCTGCCTGCATCTGGAATGATTTTGATCAACATTTTAGATAATATTTTGTAGGCTTTGCAAACACATGTTCACTTTTTAAAAGCCTGACATTATAAACCTCCATAGAAAATCCCAACAGAGGAAAACAGATTGTACACAACAGAAAACAGATTGTACACTGAGAATCAAATGCTATAAAGCAGACCAGTCAGACGCTACAGAGATCAGACAAATGAAAAGTGAAGGCATTTTGTATAATGAAGTAATCTTAAGTAGCTGATGAGTTTAAATGGTGTGTGTACTGTGTGTATGCATGCGTGTAGATCGGACCTGTCAAAGATTGACCCCACTCCTGCAGTGTGAGCGCTGTTGCGGTGGACATGTAACCCCGTGCCTAATACAATACCATCCTTTACTGACACAGAGCGATGAGAAAATGATGCAATGAGCAGCTCATTCCAACCTGGGCACACACGCAAACAAATTTAGCAATTAGCAATGCTACATGGGTACATTCATTTACATTTCCAGCATTTGGCAGACACTCTTATAAAGAGTGACTTACATCCATTTTCTTTTATACAAATAAGCAATTAAGGGGTAAAGGACCTTGCTTAAGGGCCCAGCAGTGGCAGGTAGGTGGTACTGAGAATCGAACCCACAATTTTTTTTGGGTGGCAGTCCAGCACCTTAACCACTAAGCTACCACTTCCCCCAAATAGCGTGTATATTTGGTTAGCTACCTAATGTTTTTTTTAACCCTGTGACCTTAGCTACTATGCTGTCCCTGTGTTACTGTTGACGAAGACATTTTACTGACCTGCTCGTAGGAGGATCACCTGGTCATCTAGAGGTAGCTGTGAAAAGTGTGGGATGCGTTTTGCCCATTCCACCAGGGTAAAAAGCTGTTTATCAGCTGCCTGGCAGATGTTGGTTACAGGATCGTTTGTCTGTCAGAAACCAAAACCTTCTTATCAGAAAGATGTACCAAAATTTACATTTAGACTTTAGACCTTGTTTTAAGTTTAAAACTGTTTTATTTTATTGCAGATATTTTAGTTTGGTTTATTTTTATGTTTAGAAAATAATTTAAGGATGGAAGTTATTATTGTATTAATTGTGTTAAAATATTCAATTATTGATAAGACCTTTCAATATTAAAATATTAACATATGACTAAAAAAAGTTTTAAATCATTTGCTTTTAATTACAAACCTTACATTTTTAATATAAAATAAATAGGTAATAATTATAATAATGTTTTTTACAAAATTTTTTACAACTATTGAATAAAAGTGAATTTTATGTTTAACAGGTGGGAAATAAAACTATACCTGTGCAGAAATTCCCAGTATTTAATCTAAAATAAGAGTAGAGATCTTACCGAGTTGTCGGCATTAGTCTGAATGTAGGTGTCAGTTTTCGGCTCCACTGATAATTCAGCATCTAAAATCTTCTCCACCGGCATTTCTTCATTTAAACTGCTGCTGGAATCAACCTCATTATCATTTCTGTCTCGACCCCGTTGCCTTTCTTCCTGTACAGCTACACACACACACACACACTTGCTTGAATATCTAAGTGAGGACCTTTATCTAAACATTTAAATCTAAACTTAACTTTTTTTAAATTTTCGTAAATACAGAAAGGCAAAATGTCCCTAAAAAGTAAAAAAAATTACACTTACACTTAAAAGTGTTGCATAATTCCAAATAAAAAGATCCACAGATCATGTAATTAGAGCCACAAATAAATCTTTGGAGTTTAACAAATTCACAAATAATTAAAATTAGACTTGCAAATGAAAGAAACATATTTACAAATCCATTTCTATACTACAAACACAACTGCAGGACAGACCCGCGATACTCTTTAAAATGACAGACAAAGTGACAGACGAGTGGTGCTAATCACAGCATTATTATAAGCATATTATTAGTATTGTAAATAAAACAAGTAATGTTAGAAGACATTTTTTAAAAATAAAACAAGTAATGCTGGAAGACAATCGTGGGTTGGGCCCTTGTCCTGCCTTGATTATAAGGCAAAACGTGATTGGTTGGAGCGAGAATGTGTTCAGCACATGCAGGGGACGATTGCCAAATACATGCCAGGAAAAGTCGTGTTTGTAGAAACAGAATATATTTATGAATAAATTTGTTTTTTTGTGAGTCTAATTTGATTTTATTTGTAAAATTATTTTATTTGGAACTATTCAACAATTTACCCCCATATAACTGGACTGTTCCCAATCGAATATTTTTATTTCCAGGTCACTTCATGTGACTTTAATTTAATAAATCAATGAAATCTTACTTTCAATGATCGTGACATAAATACAACATTAAACTATGATTAACAAAAAAGAAATACATTTTGAGACTGTTGGCAGGTGTCAGTGGAGGCCTCACCTTCCCTCTTCATTCCCATTGCCAGACATTTCTGATAGCGGCAGTACTGGCAGCGGTTCCTCTGCCGCTTATCTATTAAACATTCCTTACTGTCACGGCATGTGTACGTCAGGTCTTTCCGGACGGTTCTCTTAAAAAAACCCTTGCAGCCTTCACAGCTGTAAACTCCATAGTGTTTACCTGGAGGATAAGTCTACATTGTGACTAATACTCATTATAATCTCATCAAAAATTACTCAGATTATCATTATTAATAATAATTTATAACATAATAACTTCTATCATGAGAAATAATTAAAATGCTTTAAGGAGGTTACCAGAAGAACGATCTCCACAGATAGAACACAGGTGTTTTGACAGAGAACCTGGACTGACGCACTGGTAGCCATTACTAATGCTAGCCGGAGGTTTAATGTCTCTTGAAGTATCCAGGGCATTAATCTGAGAGAGTAGAATTCCAGAAACAGTGTTTAGGATCAGTGGATCTAAAGAACAAGTATTAAATCTATGGCTTCCTCAGTTTAATTTAGTATTAAACTGCAGACACTAAATCAATCCACCCTCACACCCACCCCAACACATGTAACCACCTTATCACACATTTCAAACTATTATATATTCTATTACAGAATATTATACTACAGGATGTAATATTTAATATGATTAAAAACGTATAAAACTCACTATATATCATTTTAATACAGCCCTATTACTATTATTACTATAATTAAGACTGTATTGAAGTATCTCTTAAATAAAGAGCAAATGTTATTTTATTATTTGTACTTTAACTAATTTTTGTTTTATACAAACGTTCTGCTCCAACACACCCATATCAAATCAGACATGTTTTAATTAGGTGTGTTAAAATGGTGTCAGGTCTCAGTCAGGCTTGGAGGGTGCATTGCTGTGCTGGGGCCACCGGAGGGCAACTGCGAGGCTTTTTGCAATTCTGTTGTAGACCATGTGCTCTATGTTTGTTTATGTTGTCTGTGTCTTGCCACATGAGTCTTCCTGTCTTGTCATTGGTTGATTGTTCCCTTTTGTGTTCAGGTGTTTCTTGTTTAGTTGATTTTTCTTCTCCCAATTAGTCTGTCTGTCTGTCTGTCTGTCTGTCTGTCTATCTATTTAGATTTGTGGATACCTGTGAATTGAAGCTGATGTTAGGTGTGCTGGGCAGGGATGAGCTGCTTGAGCTCAGTGATGAGGACGATGTGATGACAGAGTAGGGGGATGGGATACCGCTTAGGACAGATGGGTGGAGGTGTGTTACCATGGAGCCGATGGATGCGTGCGAGGGTGGCCTTAGGTGACTGTGGTCAACCTGTACTGAAGAACCTGCAATCAGAAAACACACACACACACACAAAGTTGAGCAATTTATGGTTACTGTAGTGATTTAAAATACAAATACATTAGGAACAGTTGAGTTGAGATCAATATTTATTTATATCTGTAGGAAAATGAGGTTCACGGCACAGACATTTGACAATTCACGTTTAGCATATATAAATAAACGTAAACAATAATTTTAATACTAATAGTTGTAATTAGGATAATAAGTCTAACTGACTGTTTCCACTAAAGGAAATAGAGAAACCAGTTCAATCCAATTGATTTAGACAGAAATGATTTATGTTTAGATCTGAGAGAACAGTGTAAAGTCTGCCTAGTGTCGGTGAGATGTATAGATCAGATGTGTTTATCAATAATAAAGAGCTGTTTTGAGCAGTTTTACATGAACATGAGAATGCTCAAAGGGAAAAATAGATTTTTTACATATTATATTAATTTAGGCCCTGTGATGGACTAGTGACTTCTGATTTTTCCCAGTGACAGCTGGGATAGACTTCTGCAGACCCCTGTGACTGCGATTAGGAATAAGCGGGTATAGACGAGGGATGGATAGATGGATAGATTAATATATTACTCTATTTTCTAAAGTTATAAATAATCCTATAATATTGAAGTGGGGAAAAAAATTAGCAGTTTGAAAAAAAAATACTTATAAATGACAGAAGAATTTGGTAAACGAGTGAGTTTACAAAAATCTAATAAATTATAAATGACTCCTTTGGTTAAAAGCTTCCTTTAATCATGCGGTCATTGAAAAGTTTTGTCAGTTAAGCTTGACACCCTCAGTTTATTGATATATCCTGCCCCCAGGTGGCATAACAGAGATATATTAAATACATTTTAGTGCAAAAACTGTTCAGATATAGATTACACATTGTAAATTAATGTCTTGGCCCTGATTATAAGTTTATCTTAGTCTATCTTAGTGACCAGGTGACCTCTACTGCTGTGCAAGGTCAATAAAGATCCTCTTAATAACAAAATTATCCAAAATATGGTAGGTGTTTTAGTACTTATATAAGCATTGCAAAATGCAAATGTGTTAAAGGCGGATTGTATGTTTTGAAAATAATTGTGTGGATTTTTTTTGCACTTTTAAGCACTGACGATAATAATAACAATAATAATAGTAATACATATAAGAACACTGTTCTCATTCTTGAGTTCAATTAGATGTAAACAGAGAGTCAGGGTTATCTTAGTTCTACAAGCTTTTACTGAACAGAAAAATTCCCTATAATTAGAGGTCAACGCTCAGGTCAATGCTTGTTAGCAATTACATCCAGCATTAGAACAATAAGAAACATAAATGTCAGACTATTTAATATGTTTAGTGTAACCTTTTTAAATCTTCACCAACCTCATGTGACCCCACGCGACCTCAGATTTTCTTGATGAGCCGTTTAATGTGTTTATATTGTGTGTCAGTGTGTGTCAGCTTTAGCAGCCCCTTAGCTAGTGAAACTTCGGTAAAGCTTACTAACATGCATAGATCATTTTACTGTAAAAACATTCTGGTAGAAGGATAAAGAGTTTTGCGTTTTAATGATGTTATTGCTACTGATGAGTGTCAGGAATAAAAATAATATTAATTACATATCTTCTTGTTAGAGGTACTGCCAAGGGAGAGAAAATTAGGATAATATAATATTACTTTGGGACCCCCAGCGATCTGTGGAGGTGTTAGCTCAGTAGTTAAGATGTTGGATTGCTAACCGGAAGATCGTGGGGTTAATTCCCAGCACCACCAATTTATCTCTACTGGACCCCTAAGCAAGGCCCTTAACCCCTAACTGCTCATTTGTTTTAAATGAAATAAATGTAAGTCGCTCTGGATAAGGGCATCTGCCAAATGCAGAAAATGTGAATGATTTATTAGTATTAACCTTTTATAGAGCCTAAAATTTCTAGTGGTGCCTTTTTTTTTTTTTACACAAGAATAGAATAAATAAAAATATTAAGCAGATTTCAATACTTAGTACCATTGACATATTTTTAAAAGAAATAAATGTTTAAATTAATGCTTTTCAAGTATAATGCTAAATAAACAAAATGATCCCCAACACAATATTTATTATTATTTCTAATATCTAATAAGTGTGTTAATATTGTATTATTTTGAATATAACACCATATTGAAAAATATATTTAACACATTTGCTTAGGTTTATAATACTTTCTCCTAATTTAATTTTACATTATGATAGCTTTTTTAGCTGATATGTGCATATTGATATTTGCAGTTTTTAATAAAACAGATTACCTTATCTCACCACCAGAGGTCGCTTTGTCCTAGAAAAACCAATCACTCTCCAAAATAATGTATCTGACTCATCTGTTAGTAATTATTCCAGGCCCTGTTTGTATTAGTTCTGAAGTTCTATAGCACTGCAGGTTTGCTGAACTTTGTAATTGGATTACTTGCCATGGATTTTTGGTCTTTTTTTCCTAAAGCTGAATTTTGGATTGTGTTTAAATAAACCGTACGCACTCGGAGCCTCTGTTACATACTGAAATATAATTGTTTAATAATGCAGAAATAGATCAATAATTCGAAATAAAACAGTGTCTATCTGCTGTCCCGTATGTCTAACAGCAGTCCTGCACAGCTTGGTGGTTTACACAGCGATTATATCCAGACCACTTTGTTTTCTGCGAGTGTATATTCAGTGATGTAGCACTTGGAATGCTCACGGTGGGCTGTGTAATTTAATTTCATTTAATAGAATTGAATTTAGTTTGTAGCACCTTCAACTATAACTTCACCGGATGATTACATTCTGGCTGCAAAGTTATTATTATTATTATTATTATTAATGTTATTCTTTTTTGTCCAAAATATTCCTTAAAAATAGAATTTTTAGAAGTTAGTAGTCATGGATAGTTTATATCATCATTCCCAAGAATTATAGAGTAAATAGTCTTATTGTGATGTTAATAATGCTTAACTTATTTCATTTCTTTATTACTTTTCTTTTATAATTTTCTGTGTTACTGTAAGACTTGACGATATGGCATTAGTTTTCGTGGTTTCTTTATTACCCTCTAGTTTCTCTAGGAATTTACACGTCTGTAGTAAAGTGCTGGTTATTTATTTATATGGTGTACATAAAGCCACCATAAATTATCATTAAACGTAATGCCATGTTTTAAGCTTTTATTACTTAGTACCACTAGGTAAAGAACCAATACTTATCTTTAAATCTTTATGACTTGAAGCCTTGTTAGACATGATTGTTACTTAAACTGATAATATTACATTATTTTATTAACACTAACAGTCCATTTTTTTCTCATCATAAATGTGATTGTATGATAACATCCATGTTTGTTATATAATCTAAGAAACACTGAATGCACATAACTATTTATTATATAAATATAAAATAATCAATATCACCTCATAAATAATACTGTGGTCCAAAAATACTGTAAATACTCCACACAAGCAGATCTGTTGTGTAATCCATCCATGAAGACTTCTTAGTCAAACAGTTTAAAGCCATAAATTTGCGAAGTGCAATAAAAGTGCCAACCCTTGACCCTGACTGAGGGGCAGAATCACCTGCACGCTTCAGCATGGCCACTACACGTGACCCAAGTACACAAACGAGCCAAGTGTGCTGGATTTATGACCGTCTGGTCCAAAGTGCGTTCCAAGGATCCAGACAGCAAATAAACTGACATACAATTGGAACAAGCCAAACAGACAAATCAGTACAGTCCGTGGGTTCTAGAATAAATATCAGCACGTTAAACACTTACTCAGATGAAGGTATTCGGTATGATCCATTTGGTAACCAGAGTGGAGTTGGAGTCCACTTGAAGTCTCCGGTGGTTGTGTGTGTTTCCCTCCTGCTGAGGACTCGCTGCTGCGCTCTCTCTCTCTCTCTCTCACACACACACACACACACAGACAACACACTGAAGGAGGGGGGATTCTAGGGAGGTCCTGGACAAACGAGAAAGCGCACACACACTGCCCACACACACACACACAGTGGATTACTGATTAACAAAACAACTACTGTTCAACTCATTTTCACACACTGTTTTGCATATAAATTAAAACATAATGAACGTTAATGAGCACAAACAAACAGGCAGATAAATAAATGACGCATGAATAATTAACAAGGGACATAACTATAAATCACGTTTTGAACAAATCATAGAACTCAATGATTAACATATTTGTTAATAAAAAAGAAACGAACAGAAGTCAATAAAAATGTAATATTAATTAAATGAATCATAATTAAATATGAGACAACCGTATGTGTTGTAGATCAATAAACAAATAAAGAATCGGATAAGTTAAATGATAAAAAGAACAAAATTTCGAATAGGGTGATAATAAATTAAACATGGTATTAAAATTAAAATAAATAATATTTAGGCAAACTGAGCTTTTTGTTGTAATCTAATCGGTCCTGGAGAAGGTTGAACATCTGTTAAACATCTGGTCCGATCACAGCGCCGAGTCTTAACCTATTTAACCGTAGTTAGTTAAAAACACTGTGCGTACACTTTTACTCTCCACATAACTTCCTTTTTAAATCCTTATGTTAAAAAAATGTTTCACTGTTTTTCATCTAACAAAAGATCCAGACATTGTTTCCAAGTTGAAACAATCAGAGAAGAAAGAAATTCCCAGAATTCCAGCCGCTGTGTCCCTGTGAGGCTGATGAAAGGTGTGGAGATCCCCCTGAGATCCCCCTGAGATCCCCCTTCAGCCTGTGAGGTCATGTAAGGGTGAGCTCCTGTTTCTGAGTGAGGTTATTCAGGAGTCAGCAGCACTCCCTCACAGTCTTTCACTCCTATTTAAGGGGCAATGTGTTGGATCAGGACACTGCAGCAGCAGCGGATGGGAAAAACAGTCAGCTTTGGAGGAAAAAAAGGGCCACAAAAGAGCAAGAAGAGACTCTAACTAAGACAAATGGCTTCTTTTTTCAAGCTGTTGCAGCCTAATCAGGCTCTTTTCATTGGCTTCTTGTTAGATAATGTACATTCATGGAGTGAAAGGCAATGAAGAACAATTTATCAAGGAGCCTTTTATCTGTATAATTCAGCCACATGGCCCAGAGATTAAGCACTGTCCTGGGCCACACACTACATCACTAGATGAAGACCGTGACAATTAGGCGAGCAAATTGACTTAAAGATTGCAAGTAGCTTTATTACTCGTTACTGAGCTTCTATAAATTTGTTTATCTTACCAGTAGTACTAATGTTAGGACTAATGTAGCAGTTATCTTTTTTGTGTTGTATTGACAGTGAGATTTTTAGTATTTGCCAGACGTTCTATTCCCGTGACTTGTAGAAAATCCTAATACATATACAGAAGCAGCCAAGAATATGCCGTTCTAAACCCTTGTTAGAGAAGAATCAGTGAGAAAAAAAACCTCATTTTATCTATAAAGTTGTTTAATTAGTTAGTAAGGTTAGTTAATGCTCTGCATGTATGATAGTCAGGCTGTTTAAAAGCAGGTCATCAATCTCTCATAATACAGTTTGGTCATAATATATATATATACCATTATTGCTTTAAGACATGTTTGCTGATCAGGTTTACATTATAGATTTTGCTGGAGCTTTGAGTTTAAATGTAGTTATTTGTGTAATTACTATTTTAATTTTTTTCCCTAAAGAGTGAAAATCATGCGAATTAAGTTTAAAAGTTATAAAGTACAAACTATTTCTGCTATTTTACTGCAATAAGAGCCCATTTTAGCAAATGAAATGAGTAAAAAAAGATTAAGAAAATGTATTCATTTGATTATTAAATGTAGGTTTTTTACAACTTTTTGTTAATTTTTTTAACATCATTTACCACTTCCACCACCGCTACAACTTATACTACTAATAATACTATTATCTACTACTACATCCATATTTTTAAATACCACTTATACTACTGCTAATTACCAATCAAACTACTACTAATAATAAATTAATATAATATTAATGTTGCGTTGATGTAGGGTTTCTCCTGGTTTTCCAGTTTCTTTCCACCTTTTAACCGACCTCCAAATCGATGTTCACAGAACAGCCTCTGTATCCACCAGGACCCGGCTTTAATCCTACAGCCTCTTTCGGTTAAAGATTCGCACCATAAACTAATGAGTTTTAATTTTAAGGTCTGCCACATTAACAAATGTACTGTATTTATCCATCAACTGCTCTACTTTACATTTAGATGAAACTATTATTTTTACTCGGGTAGATAAATGATAGCAGCAATAGCAGCAGTAACATTATTATACTTTATATTCCTATGCTAAAGCCTTGAAAAGATTCAGATGGTTTTTTTGTAGTGTAGATAATTGATATAGTAAAGAACTTTCTAAATCTAAAATAAAATGTCCTGGTATGCTTTTTTTTTTTTACAGTGGTGGCTGGTGTGTGTGTGTGTGTGTGTGTGTGTGTGGTGTGTGTGTGTGTGTGTGTGTGTGTGTGTGTGTCTGCACAGTGTCAGAGAAGCTGACTCTCTATCCATCTCTCGGCACTTAAAAGCTTTGCAGGCCTCCATTTAACCCAACACAGATCTAAAAGACAGCTCCAGCAGGAGAAATGACTATCAGCTGCCATCCCTCACCCTGGGGATAATAGTCCTGACACACACACACACACACACACACACACAGAATGGAGGGCAAATGTTTGAATGAGAAAGTGGCCCACTACCTCCACAGTGGTGATGACAGAGCTGTAAATCTAACATTCAAATGCTCTAAATCTCACTTTCTGCTTTATTCTTATCAGGAACACAGAGTATTTCATCTAATTTAGCTAGAACTCTAAATAAATAATCATCAGACTGCTGAAACCACGTTTTTAATAAAAAAGACTTCATTCTGTTCTGAGAACTAGGATTTTACTAGAACTAATTTACCTGCACAGATTATAAATTACATGCATTAATTAGCATGCATTAATGATAAAATACAGATCACAGTGTACGAAAAGTGTGTGTGTGTGTGTGTGAAGAGTTGTGACATTTAATGAATCTTGTTTACTGTGCATTCTCTCTCTTTCTCTGTCGCGCTCTCTCTCTCTCTCTCTCTGTTGCTCTCTCTCTCTCTCTCTCTCTCATCTCTCTCTCTTTCTCTCTCTCTCTCTCTCTCTCTCTCCTTCTCTCTCTTCTCTCTTTCTCTGTCGCTCTCTTTCTCTCTGTCGCTCTATCTCTATTCCTCTCAGTCGCTCTCTCTCTCTTTCTCTCTCTGAGTTTCTTTCCCTTTCTCTTTCTTTCTTTCTGTCTTTCTTTCTCTTACTCTCTGTCTGTCTCTGTGATACAGATCACAGTGTACAAAAAGTGTGTGTGTGTGTGTGAAAAGCTGTGACATTTAATGAATCTTGTTTATTGATGTGCATTCTCTCTTTTTCTCTCTCTCTCTCTCTCTCTCTCTCTCTCTCTCTCTCTCTCTCTCTCTCTCTCTGAGCTTGTTAAAAAACTGATAGAGGCTACTCTATTAGTTTTCATAGTTAGGGGGAGGAGTTTGCATGTTTCAAATCATACAGCAGCAGTAATAACACATCATTGTAATTACCTTACAATGCTAGTGGGACCAAAGTGTGTGTGTGTGTGTGTGTGTGTGGCCAGAACAAACTCATCTATCAGAAGCTTAGTAAGTGGACTTCTCATGTTTCTTTCTTTCTCTGTCACACTTATATTTGAGCATTGTGCAAACAGCGTGCTTTAAAACAGCTCAGATTCTGTGTGGGATCCATTGTACGTTAGTTACAAATGCGAGTGACGAAACTAAGAAGAAAAACAAAAGTTAAGCAGCAAACATACTGAAGAGAAAAAAACCCCCAAAGATGTCTTAACCAATTAATTATATTTCTGTAAGGAAAACGTATATGTATAAATTACACTACATTATTTTAAATGTTAAAAAAAACAGTAAATGAAAATGGTTGTTTTTTGCGTTTTTATTTGATCTAAAATGGTCTGCATTGTCACTATTTACAGTCATAGGTTTCCAAATGTTTATTTTACAAAAGAAAAGTCTTGCTTTTACATTTTACATTTAAAAAAGCATCATTTGAAGGAATAAACCATTGTTTTATAACAAAAAACAACACAAGGTCTTTATGAAAAAAGATAGTGTCCGATTATTTACACTCAGAATAACCAGATGATCTTTCTAAAAAACTGCACTACTGATGTTGTTTTAAGGATAAAATATGATCTCTTTAATTAGCAGTTTTATTCGGACATTCCCTTTTCATTAAATGCCGTTCTATTGATCTTCTGTATATATCACTAGGGGCGTTCGAAGGCTACATTAGTCTAATAGTTCTTAAGTTTGTTCCTACTTGGTTTCATGACATGTAATGACGTCCTTTGTGTAAAATATGATGCAGTAAATTGGACAATACTGTGATGTATACATTGCAATAAGACATAAAGGGGAAAACGGTGACCTCTGTGAAGGACAGCGAGGGTTACTTCACCTCCTCTCTACAGGAAGTGCGTCATAAATCTTTCTCAAAATGAGAGGCTCTGGGGATGTGACCCATGACACACTGATCATCAGACATGCATCTTTCTCTCTCTCTCTCCTCTCTCTCTCTCTCTCTCTCTCTCTCTCCCCCCCCCACACACACACACACACACACCAACACAGATCTACCAATACAGGGACATCCTTCCAAACTTGTCTAAACTAGTCTATTCTAAATGTAGTGTGCAGGTATGTGTATATGACTCTAAATCTTGTGATCCATCCACAAAATTAGAGTTCCTGTATTGCTCTTGTAAACATTCTATAGTTTAATATGTATGTTTTTCTTTTGGATTGATATTTATGCCATTGAAAAGTTTATACATTTTATGTGCCGTATTTACAAAAATGAAAAATGTGTTATAAAAGAGGAGCTTCATTCTTAATTTAAAGGAGTTAAAGGTGCAGTAGAACATATTGACAGATGCTAACTGTAGCTTCATACCCTCCCTGCAAATTACTGTCCAAAGTTAGGATAAGTCTTTCATAGGGCACAAATATGCTAGCGGCGCCCCTGTCTAAATGTGTTGTAAATGGGTTTTTTCTATTCTTTAGTTTACTATGATAAAATGATGACAGGTGGACTTTCTGTTATCAGAAAAGTAGTGTTTTATTATTCATCTTGTATAACAGCAAATTTGCCAATAATTTGTTTTTTCTGTTTATTAAATACAGGACATTGTACCATTGTTTACTGTACTTTACTCACATGTAATGTCGTGTGCTAGTTTCTGTTATCATTCACATTCCAGCAGAAAAGACAGAAACAAAACTGCTTCTTAAAGAGAAAGCACAAAGCTTCTTATCCTATACAAATTGCTGCGTCAGGAGGTCTTAGCTTTATCTACAGTAAACATGTCAGATATGCGCACTGAATATAAACCAGATCAGATTACTCAGATCATTAGGATCAAGTCAGTTAGACATACCAAGGGTTTACTCCAAACAAAACTTGTTGTTGACAAACAGGACTGATTATAACAGTTTAATGCACGCCTCTTTACCAAATAATTTTTAAAAAATCATAAAAATTAGTATATAAAAACCGCGACATATAATGTTTATACACTATAAGGACAAACATATTTGGATCCCTAACTAAGACATCCTCATGTGTTTTTGCATTTTACTTCATTTTATAACCTCCAAGCTCCATGTGTTAATGCTTTTCTCCATATTAAAGATAGTTGTTGTGGTTGTTTTCCTGTTAAGCCACAAGAGTATTAGTGAGTTCCTGTGCCAATGTCAGATTATGAGGTCTGGGGTGCAGTCAGTTTTTGCAGTTTATCCCAAAAGTGTTTAATGGAGTCAAGGTTAGAGCTCTGTTCAGGACACTTGACTTCTTTTACATGAACTAGAACACACCATGTGCACAAGGACATTATAGAATCTGCACAGGCATTATAGAATCTGCACAGGGACAACGTCATTAGGCGCCATAAAGCTTTGTGACAGGGACTTTGTCATTAGGCATCATGGAGTTTGTGCACAAGAACATTGTTATTAGGCGTCATGAAGCTTTGTACACAGGGACCTTGTCATTAGGCATCACTGAGCTTTGTGTACAGGGACATTGTCATTAGATGTCATAGAGCTTTGTGCACAGTGACCTTGTCACTAGGCGTTATCGACTTTGTGCACAGGGCATTGTCATTAGGAGCCATGGAGCTTTGTGGACAGGGACATTGTCATTAGGCGTCGTAGAGCTTTGTGCACAGGGACATTGTCATTAGGCATCATGTCTGCAGGGACATTGTCTTTAGGGGTCACGAAGCTTTGTGCACATATACATTGTCATTAAGGGCAATGGAGCTTTGTGCACAGAGACATTGTATTTTTTTAGGTGTCTTGAAGCTTTATGCACAGAGACATTGTCATTTGTTCAGGTGTTTTCGTTTCACTGAAAGTAAAGTTACATCATACAGAAACACTTAAGACAACTGTGTGCTTCCTGTTTAACACTAACAGCACTAAAAGCACAGTTGTTGCATAATCTGTAAAAAAAAAATCTAATTTTAAAGTAACGGAAATTTGACGAGACAGTATCGGGAAGAAGGGTTAGCTAATCTGTAGTCTGTCATAAGGTAAAACACAAAACGTGTGACTGTGAGTGTGTATGAGAAAACTGCAGAAAAAAACACTATCACACTAACTTAAAGGAAGAAGTTTGTATTTTTAATAAATGATATCTATAAACAAACAGGAAAACTGTCATTATTATAATGTAGGATTCCTGTCAATCATGTTAAATTAATCTCTCATGTAAAGGGATGATATGTGTTGTATGATTTTGATCTGAATATATGATGTGTTCAGGACATGGAAAGTTCCTGATTAGAATTGGAAATATGCAGAAATGAAACCTTATCTTATGCAATCAGAAACTGTGAAGCAAAAGGGAGCAGAAAGAAGCACACACACACAAACACATACGCTTAAAAAATGTTACTCGGTAATAGGAAGAGAGAACTACACTGTACACACATTCATTTCTGAACTTTATCAGTAGGAAAGTGAGAGCTCAGTTAAGGTTAAGGTGTTGAACTGCTGTTTGAAATATCAAGGGTTCAATTCCCAGCATCACCAAACTGTCACTGCTGGGCCCCTGAGCAAGGCCCTTAAACATTAACTGCTCAGCTGGGTAAAAAAATAACAGATACATGCAAGTCGCAACACACACAGAATGAAATGCTACCTCATGAATGTGCACTTTAATTAAGTTAAATGTTGCATTGCATTGCACTGTATTGTATTTTTATTTATTTATTTATTTATTTTCTTTGGATTTGTATTTTTGTATTTTTAATAATCATTTTCACCTTTTAGTGCACTATTATTGTTGAGAAATTCAATTATTCATTTTCTATACCCGCTTACTCCCTAATTCGGGGTCACAGGGATCTGCTGGAGCCTATCCCAGCTGCCTCTGCAAGGGCGAAAGGCAGGAGGAGTTTCGTTTCAATTCAATTCAATTCAATTCAACTCAACTCAAACTCAACTCAACTCAACTCACTCACTCAACTCAACTCACAACTCAACTTAACTCAACTCAACTCAACTCAACTCAACTCAACTCAACTCAACTCAACTCAACTCAACTCAACTCAACTCAACTCAACTCAACTCAACTCAACTCAGTTTGTAAGTTTGTCCCTGATGAGCAACTGGGAGGCGACTGTAATGAGGAAGAACTCCCTGAGAATAATTGTGCATGTGATTGTGTGCCCTATCCAGAATTCCCCTGCCTCATGCTTTGAGTCCCATGGGACAGGCTCCTGGCTTTATGAGACACACGTGGGTTCAATTTAATTCAATTTTCAATTCAATGTTATTTGTATGGCGCTGTTTACAATGGTCATTGTCACAAAGCTGCTGTACACAATCAGAGATTATAAAATGCAAATGAGTTTAGTTTGTCCCTGATGAGCAAGCCGAGGGCGATGGTGGCAAGGAAAAAGTCCCTGAGACGGAATAGGAAGAAACCTTAAGAGGAACCAGACTCAACAGAGAACCCATCCTCATTTGGGTGAAAAACAGGTATCAGAAATAATGTAGTTACATTGCATGTGTTGGCAACTTAAATCATACGTCCTTGGAGAACAGCTGGAACGTCTTTATGGCAGAGTGGAAACTTCCTCGGTCACCCTGGTGATGTGATCATCAATTGAAGGCGGGCCAAACGGAAGGGTCTGAGAAGGTCTGGAGTGGAGATGGGGTCTGGATCACTGGCAGCTCAGTTGTGGCATATGTAGCTTGACAGTGAGAGACAGTGAGAGAGAGGAAAGAAAGACACAAAAAAAGAAGGAAAACAGTTAAGTAGCAATAAAGTAACAGTTAAGTTCAGAATATGGATGGATGTTCTTGTCTTTTACTGTTGTAGCCTCACTAGTCTTCCTTTCATTGTCTTTATGCTTTGTGTGGTTCCACTAAAAATCTTTCATCTGGTTTCTCTATAAAACAACTTACTTCCTGTTATCACCTATAATAATAGCTACACCCAGTCAATACCTCACCAGCCTCTTCATTTGGTCATGTTTAAGAGAAACTACCAACCCGGTACTAGAAATACACTTACTAACTATTACAAAGTGTAAGCACATTACCTTTCTTAAATAGCAGTACTACATTTTTTTGTTATTGGGCACTGTATACACAGCAGAAGAAAAAAAAACCTCTTACACAATAACGAGGGAAGAGAAACATACTGTAAGTACATTACTATACAAAGAATTATAAATAACACTGACAGACCTCTAAACGATCAAAAATATAAATACAACAGGAAGCTCTCATCTTTAAGGGTATTAAAATAGAAGCCTGATCCAAATTCTCTTGGAGGTACATTAGAAAGGAAGCGATCAGTGTGCTGGCAATTGTACGATAGGAAGGTACAGGCAGTGGCCCCTCATCACCCTGAAGAGGAAAAGCGCTTTAACGTTGCCAGGACATAGCTATTCACTCAGACCCTCACAGAGAATAATTTAAGCAGGAGCATCTCCCATCCTACGGCTTAGGGAATAGTTTGCCAAGTGCTTTGAGTTGAAAATATAGACAAAAGGGCACTGAGG